>KZ819694.1:4806-91360 GCA_003144235.1 Violaceomyces palustris | reverse complement strand
CTTTTTTTTTTTTTTTTTTGTTCGCCTTAGCTTGGCTGGGTTGCGTGCGTTGCTTTGCTCATGCGCACTAAGCATTTTTTTCCCTTCCTCTCACTAAACTGACCCTCCTCTTACTAGCGATTGGCATTTTCACTAATTCTGAATTATCTCACCAGCGAATTCGGTTTCTCACTTGTTCATTCATGATCACTTGACCGCGTCGGTCGCGCACCCCAGTCTGGAGGCGTTACCAAACCCTGGCTAAAAGTGTGGGAATTACAGTTTATCACGTGATTTTATTCTCTTCAACTGAGATTCCTACCCTCACCCTCCCCTCCCTCGCCAAATCAAAACTCTTCGCCCCCCCCCCCCCCTCTCCGATCTCTCGCCAGTCAAGAAAATGAGAGGAGGGTCCTGCGCTTACGAGTCCCTTGCCGGTCAGAGGCGAGCGGGGGCGAGGAGGCGAGCGAAGGCGTGAGAGAGGCCGAGACGTGAATGCCATCGAGGAGGGGGGAGGGAGAGAGAAGAGGGCGTGAAGTGACAGAGTGAGAGAGGTGAGGCAGACTGAGGTAAAGAGATCAGCCCAGCGTGAGGTGTGAGCAAGCCCAAAGAGAGGGAGGGGGAGAGTAAGTGAGTGAGTGAGTGAGAGAGAGGGAGATAGAGAATCAACCTGGTGAGAGGCAGAGAGGTGTGAGAGGAGAGAAACGTCGCCACCGTTCAGCTATAGGCCTTTTCCACCTCCTCCCCATCAACGCAACAGGTGTCAAGTCATCCTCAAGCAGATACACACATATCAACATGGTGAGTAGCAGGCCTTGAACGAAGCAAGACCCTAGCAAAAAAGGTCGGGGGAAGCGGGCGCGCATCATCCTCATCAACAGCAGCAGCAGCATCATCAGCATCAGCATCAGTATCCCTCACGAAGATCCCTTGGGTGTCAGCCACGAGGTGCACAGCATGAGGGCCTTTGCAACACCAACATCGATAGGTCTCAGCATCGTCGTAAACAAGGGAAAAAAAACTAAGGTCGACAAATCCTTCCTTCTAGGATTCAATCTTATCGAAAGGGAGAGAGGCCGGCTGGGAAATGAATGGTGGGGCAGGCTACATGAGGAGGGTGAATCAGATGGATCAGTTAGACTTACAGGTGGTGGAAGGGGTAGAAACACCATGTCGCTTTCGGGGGCATCGGATACATCAGATACACACGGGTGCACACTTCCGACCGTGAGCCGGGGGCAGGGGGGGGGGGAGCGGGGTTCAACGGACGGGAAATGGGTGGCTATCGATATAGAGAGTTTGGTTGGTGGCCAGTTAACACATTAAGATCGGACATCTACTCAATCAAGAGATCAATTCAAGGCCATGAAAGACACCAACTCGACTTGACGGCATCCGTTTCAGCACTGGTTGTGTCACCGTTATACATTCCGCTCGTCCCCACTCTTATCTACCACTTCGCCGGTCATGCCCAACAAAACTCGGCAGCCTTTTTGCCAACACCGATGAGGATGAATGCTGCGCTTGCTCTTCCTTGGTTGCATCAGCAAGTCAAGAATCGAGGCTAACTGAAAAAAACCCTTCTCTTCCGCCCGTCGAACCGTTCGCCACCCCTTAGACTCTCGCCGTCGATCTTCTCAACCCATCTGCTGAGCAACAGGCTAAGTGCCACAAGCTCAAGCGCCTGGTGCAGAACCCAAACTCCTTCTTCATGGACGTCAAGTGCCCTGGCTGCTTTGCCATCACCACCGTCTTCTCGCACGCACAGACTGTCGTCCTCTGCGGCAGCTGTGCCCAGGTTCTCAGCCAGCCAACCGGTGGTAAGGCCAGGCTGACCGAGGGTAAGTGGTTGTTGGGATTGAGCACCACTTCTCTTCTTGAGTTGCACCGAAGGAGTCACGGAATGAAGGGTTTACTCTGAGGTTTGGCATGTGATCTTTCCATCCAAGGGATGGTTTAGAAGGAATTGGGCTGCCTCGAGAATGGACAATTTCAAGAGAATTTACCTTCTCACTGACGCATATTCACTTTGACACTCCTTCGACTTTACAGGCTGCTCCTTCCGTCGCAAGGCTTAAGGTCCCCATCCCCGTCCATTCACACATATCATTCGAGCCTTCGTTGCGGCCGTTGATGGTGACCAACAAGGTCAGCATTCACGAGGCGATGATGATGATGACGATGAGGATAGTAGTTTGGAGGGACCTTGGTGGTCATTAGTCCCTGGTTGTAGGAGAGGGGGGACAGGGTTCGGATCGCGGTGGGTTCTCGAATGGTGCGACACGGTTCGGGAAGGAGATTGTCAAGTTTGGTAGGCTAGGAGGCGGATGAAGGAGTTTTCAAGTGGTCAACCTCTCCGACTTAGATGCCTATGATAATGCCCCACCAATCCAAGCCAATATAAAATCCTTGCTATCCAACGCAGGGAAGTTCCGCTACATTCTCGATCCCTTTTCCTTTCCCAAGCTTTGGAGCCAAGGAAAGAAAGGAGTGCCGTCCCCATCTTTCAGTGGCGACGATGATGTGAGGTGGAATAGGGTCGAATATGTTCTTTGAGGTCCAATTAAGTGAACTGCACAGTCACCTTGCTACCCCCGATCCAACCAATCTGTCACACTCTAAGCATTCGTGCGCACCTCTTCCTTTTCTCGCCCCCCTGCCCTTTCCTACTTCCTTTTGGTCCTTGGTGATGCCTGTTTGAAAAGTTTTCAACTTGTTCTGACACACTTGGGAATCCTTCCTCGTGTCTCGCTCGACCTTTAGGATCTCTGTCTTGCCCACTGTTTGCATCTCCTTGCATGCTTGACTCTTTCCTTTCCTTCTGATCTCTCCTTACACTTTTCCCTTGGTACGACGTGCGGGAGGAGAGAAGAAAAGGGAGCCCCAGTCTCGTCCTTAAGGATAGACCCATCTACCGGCCCGGAGGCCATTCCCTCCATCGTTCGTACCTTTCAATTTCCATTTCCTTTTGCTCCTTCTGATCCATCCACAGTCCCCCCATCCCCCCCCCCCCCCCCACCCCAAATTCGGAGGGTTTCTTCCCTTCTCCCCCCCCCGCCGTGCGCTTGGCGTTTGCTTGAGGTGCAAGTGAAAACAGAGTGAGAGAAACGGAGAGAGGGAGAGGGAGAGAGAGGTCATTACCGACTTATTGCTCGTTCACACCAACACACGGGGGTTTGGATGACGCCATATCCAACGGACCCACGTTGGATGAGCTATGATTTCTCTACTTGCACTGGAAAGTCAAGGCAAGAGAATGATGTACAGGATTGAGTGTTGGGCGCGAAGGTGGGAAAGGTTGGCATCTGATCTTGTCGGCTCACTTCATCTTCTTAAGGAAGCCAAAACCTGGGAAGGCAGAAGCGGAGGGTCGAAAGACCTGAGAGGAGAGGAGGGCGAGGAAGAGGGGAAGGTTGAACGAAAACTTCTACTCGCGTCGTCCTCGACCGCTTCTCCTTGATCTGCGTCACGGTCGAGATCCTTTGACGAGTGTGGGTGGTAGTTATGGTGGTATCGCTGTGTAGCTCCCTCCACTCCTCGTCCTAGAGCAATAAAAGGTTTGACCTCCAAACCTTCGCTTCCTCTTCTGACTTTGACCCTTCGATTCACGGCGGCGGGGCCATCATCGTTCGAAGAGGATGCGGAAGAGGACGTGACCGAATCAGGATGCCAAACGTTCGCCCCGAAATCGAAACCATCACCCCTACCTCCTCCTCCTCTCCTGAGATTCAAGATGTCAAGTGGTAGATCGTCATCCGATCCGGAGGTCAAACTGCTGGTACTACCACCGCTCTGATCTGAATCAGAACAAGTTTCTTGATCCGAGTCCGTGGACCTCGTTCCCTTCATCTCACCGAGGAGAAGTGGAGCTCCTTCCGCGGCCGAGTCGCGGTGAGATGAGCGAGGAGGACGTGGAGGAATGCATCCGATTTCGTTGGAGCCCTCATCCTCCTCCTCCTCCCCCCTTTTTTCGTGAACCAAATTTCTTCCCCGCGCACCTCCGAGGGCTGACGTCACCCTCTTCCTCAAACCTTGATCGTCGTTCCACCGATCGGAGGTCTTAGACCTGACGGTGGATGAGTTGCTGGGCCTCAACAAAGGGTTAAATCCACCGCTCCCGTACGTAAAGGGTGAGGCGGCTAGTTGGAAAGGTCCGTGGGCCCTCGCCCCGCCACGGTCGGATCTGTCGGTGAGACTATGCAGCCCGTCCGTGCCAAAGGAAGGGGCTTGATCTCGATTCGATCGTTGCTCGTTCAAGGCCCCTGATGGTAATTGGGCTGATTGGGCTGGGTCCTTCGGAGGCCATCGGTATTGTGCTCCGGGATCTGTTTCCTCGACAGAGTAAGGACGACAAAAGGCGACGTGGTTTCTGGTAAGTGAAACAAATTCCATCCAAGATGGACCGCCTTTCAAGGCAGGGGCCGAGCCTTGATTCCTCTTAATCAGGATTGCAATTATCCTCTTCCTTGCCGTGACTTTCACTCAACCTTCCGCGACTCACATCAAAGGGGAAAGAAGGTTGTGAAGCGAAAAATTCCCCTTTCGAATCGTAAACGCATTCCGGCCTCCGCCCCCGTGGTTGCCCTGGCTCATTCCAAGAAATCATCCCTCCGATCCATGCTTCCGATTCCTGCCCTTATCCGGTCGATGATCTCCGACTCATGCTCATCGCTACCATCAAACTCACCCATCTGACCGCCGACCTCAAAGTACAGACCGTCGCTGTGCATCTTCTTCGGAAAGCACCACAGGAGGGGAGAAGGTCCCAGTACGGCTTTGGCATTCCTGATGATGCCAAGCGAATAGGGGTATTTCACCGACCTAATCTTTCCCCTGCGGACCATGGTAGCGACCTTGTCCTTCTCCCAGCTCTCGATCGTTGTCATATTGATACAGAGGCAGTAGAAATGATAAATGCTGAAGATCCCGACGAGGAGGAGGACGGGTATGCAGAGGGCGTAGTTGAGGACAAGGAAGAGCATCTCCTTGGTGGAAGGCTCCCTCCAGTATCCGAGATCGTTCCAATAGTCGATCACCCTCATGCTGATCATGACCAGGTGGAACGAGCAGGTGTAATCAACGCTGGCCAAGAAGCGTATAAAATGTCCATAATTGGCATGGCCAACGCAGTTGGCCAACCAGGGACAGTGGTGATCCATCCTAAGGACGCACCTGCCGCAAGTCTTGCAGTGGTGTGAACGAGGTGGTTTGAAAGATCGGCAGGTTCGGCAGTATCTTGGCTTGAAGCTGTACTGCTTGAGCTCGACTGTTGCTTCTCTCTTGACAGGGTCGTAGCTGTTGACGGGGACCGTGATCTCGAGCGCGGTCCAATCAGGCTCCCAACCTTTAGGGACGCTCCCCGGATGCGTTTTGACGCAAAGGAAGTAGTTGTAGTAGATCATGAAAACGCCTAGGTTGAACGGGATGAGCAGAGTTAGGAGCTGGCGCAGAGTGAAGCTCGCAGTCGTGGAGAAGTAGGGCCAGATGATGAAAATCTGAGATGTGAAGCAGAGAACTGTGATCAAGAGAAGCGTCGCAGAAACCCTGTCCGCGTTGTGGTGACCGGCATGATAAACAAAGTTATGATTGGTAAAGGTAAACATCCGGTAGAGGCAGCTCGGGGTCTAGCTCTTCTGGCCAACTCACCAGGCCACCTCGTTCCACTTCAAAGGTTTCCTCTTGCCCTCCCGGTCCTTTATCTTCTGAATCCTCCGGCTCCGGGTTTGCCTCTCGTAATTATTGACATCATCATGCCCATCCTGATCTGATCCGGAATCTGATTCAGCTTTCCAAGTCATGCCCCTTCTCTCGTCTGTCAGAGGGATGGACTCTGACTCTTCCCACAAAGCCCTGCCATAGTTCGGTTCATCTGGGGAATCTACCTCGTACTCATCCTCCAATACATGGCCCGGTCCAGCCTGATCATGATTCGGGCCACTAAAACTACTACCATCCTGACGCGAAATGCGTCTCACCATCTCGACTTGGTCCTCCCCTTCGTACGACTCTTGCTCGAACCGCCCCTTCATCTGGCCAGCAAGGCGAGATTTATTGAATTGCCAGCCTCTGTTTCCAAGCGGCGGACCTTAGCTTTTCTATGAGGAAAACTTTTTTTTTCTTTTGTGGCGCTTTCAGCCGTGATCTATAGAGTTTGCTTGCCTGCGTTTTCCTCCCCCAATTTTTTCGTCCCAAAAGGGCGGCGAGTTTGATCCCACTCCTCTAAGTCTTAGATTGATACCGAGTGTTCAGCCTGTATGGACGATGACGAACCTTCGTGGGTGTCGAAAAATCGCTCAACCTCTGGGTTCAGAGTTGACCCTTGACCGGCTCTCTTGCCTCTGACGCTCGAAGGTAGCATTCAGGGTTAGAATCTTCTGTGCATCGGGTGCTGGAATCCTTCTGTTGGTTGTGTCTTGGACAAAGGAGAGAAATATCTATGGCATGGACATATGTAGGTTTGTTGGTACACGCAGGCGAGTCCATAGTTATGCCGGGTGAGATGGGAGGGAGGTGGTGAGCTGGAGTGTTGGGTTGGTTCGCACTACTCTGGCCTCGTTGCCTCCACCCACCATCTTTCCAAACGAACATCTCGACATGTCCCTCTCTCGTACGAAAACCAAGAAAACAGCATCGGTCTTCCCCTTGGCTCAAGCTTCGAACTTTGCTCGAGGGTTAGGAAGCAAGGCGGACCATGGATCAGCCATGGCAAGCATGCCAGCGGCTTGACCGATGATGAATCAATATCATATCCCACGACTCTGAAGCACTTCTGGGCGTGGCGTCGTCAAAGAGACACTGACCCCTCCTTCAGGTGATTCGCGAGAAGAGGAGGCGAGGCTAAAGGCATTTCATTAGAGTGGTACATATGAGGCAAAGTGGCAAGGAGGTGGAGGGGGACGGATGTGAATACATCTGACCCCGATCCCCTCCCCCTACTCTGTGGGCTTAGGATCACAAGTCAGAGTGCACCTTACCGGCCAGCTGCTCGCAGCATGAACATCGTATCCTAAGTAGGTGATATGCGTACATGTATCTCTCTCCCTCTCCCCTTCTTCCCTCCTTCCCTCTCCCTCCTCCTTTCGTCCTGATCGAGAATCATGCAAATGGCTTGACACAGGATCCTTTGGCCTGTAGAAACCCAGCCAACAAAGATCGCAAGCATTGCGGCAAGGAAAAGAGAAATTGTAACCAGAACCATCACCCTACTTTGCTTTCAGGAGGTGAACTAGCTCAGATATCAGAAACTCTTCCTCAATTCCTCTTCCTTCCCCCCTTTCTCTGTCCTCATTGGAAGGGAGTTCGCCTTTTACTCCCCTTCTTTCACACACTTGACCTGTAGGCACTCGGAACACTGCCGCACAGAAACCACGAATCGCTACTTTCGATCGTAAACGCACAACAAGGTTATCAAGAGATGCCCCTTGCCTTCCTCAAAACCGGCACCGGCGAGAGCCCAGACGAGGCCAGGCGGAGAGTTCTGAGATCCGGCTCAGACCGGTATCAGCCTCATCACGAACCGGGGCAGCCCTTTTCCCCATCCTTGCAGAAAGGCATATCAAGAGGTAAAGTGGCTCTAGTCGCTTTCGCTGTGAGTCCATGGCAGGGTCTTTTCTCATGAAACAGTCCAGTGGTCGAAGGATAGCCGGTGGAAAGGGTGATCTCATGTGCATCCATTGGTGGATTTGCACACATCAGCAAGCTGAGTGACTTCTGACGCCTTTCTATGACCATCGATCGTCGTTCTCGGACACCTCAACTCGTAGGCCTTCATCTTCCTTCCAATATTCGTCTACCTCCCTTGGATCAACTTCTTGCTCTCCCCTCCAAAGTCTCTTCCAAATTTTTGGGCCAGGGCCTCGGTGCACATACCAGACTCGAGCATCGCCCCAAGCATCCTGACATTGCCCTCGCCTGTGTGCCAAATCGTCAAAGCCTCTGCGGCTGATCCGTACAAGAGGACGCCTCCGCTGGATAAGCTTGACAAGCAAGTTCAAGAGCTTGCCAACTGCGAGGATGTCGAGATGAATCATGAGAAGGGGTTTGCCCTCTTCTCTTGCGACAATGGAAGGCCTCAGTGGAACACTGTTATGGGACCGTTGAACAAGTGAGTCCTGGCCGGAAGACAAGCACTTCAAATGTGTCTGTCACGCTCAAGTGTATGAGCGAAGAGTTCTTCTATCTTACGACCCGGTTTTTGTCCCTGACGATTACCTTCTTCGACAGTCCGGATCCCCGCGGAGCACTATGGATCTATGATTACCATAAGGTAGCTCGAGGTGGCACAGCAGCGCCCGTGATCGTCAAGCTCGTTGGCTTCCCGTCGCATTTCGACTTCCACCCTCTTGGGACGGCGATGTACGACAGCCCGAACACGAAACATTCTTCCACGACCAGACTCTTCGTGGTGAACCACAGGAGGACCAGGTCGACCATCGAAGTGTTCGATTTGGAGAGCAAGGGACAAGGCTGGTCAGCCACGTGTGAGTAGAAAGTCAGAAATGTGGCGCCAGAGACTCAGAAAGGTGAATTGCACCCTATATTCACATAAAGATCTAATCTTAACCATGTCTGATCCGAAAAAAGACGTCCGCTCGATCAGCCACCCTGCCTCCACTCATACTCCGAACTCGATCCATGCTCTGAGCCCGAGCTCATTGCTGGTCACAAACGACCATTTGTTCGCAAGAAGGCCTTCGCCAAGGAGGCAGCTGACCTCGACTTTGAGGTTGGCTTTGCCTTTGCCGACCATCCTCTCCCACCTGCTCGCACCGAGGGTGGCCTCAGTGCTTCAAAGCCGAAATGTTTCAGGCTACCTTGCCCAAGCCGAGACATTGCTGGGCCTGCCTCTTGGATGGGTGAGCTACGTCTCTTTCGACGAGTCGCAGGGCCGCTCCGCAAATTTGGATCCTGCCATCACCCGACCTTCCGAATCGAAACAGGAAGCCGAGGACACCAGGCTGGCTCAGCAAGGAATACTGACATCCAAGATTGTCGCCTCAGGAATTCCCTTCGCCAACGGCCTTGCCCTCTCCCCCAGCAGTAAAACTATGGTGGTTGCAAGCACCATGTACCCTGGCGTCTACATCTACGATATCAAAAAGGACCAAAGGACCAGTAGGGTGAACTGGTCTGCGCCCAAGAGCTCGGTCAGGCTGAAGGACAAGGTCTACCTTCCCATGTCACCAGACAACCTCTCCTTCTCCCCCGTGAAAGGATCTCACCTTGCCAACCTTACAGAGAGGATTCCCGAGCCGGAGGCAGACTCTCACGAGGGTGCCAAGGAAGACCTCTTCGAAAGAGCTTCGCTCATCGTGGGCGGTCATCCAGCGGGGTTGAAGCTGATTGCCATGGCGAAAGACCCCAAGCTAGTCTCGAACTGGTCGCCTAGCTGGGTGGTCAAAGTGGAGCCTTCGCCTACGTTCCTGAAAGGCCACAAGACGATCAGCGCCCATGCTCTCGGCGACAAACTGGTTCAAGATCGAGGCGCGCCTCTTTCCGCCACCACAAGGGTTCTGGGACAGAGGATGGAATGGAGGATCCAAACCCTCTTCCAGAGCAATGGCAATGGCGAGTCTGGCCCCAGCGCTGACCAAGTCTGGCGCGGCGATGGTGAGCTCAGATTCTTCCCCTCCAGCACGGGTGGTGCTTGGGATCCCACCGTCCAAGGCAGGGGCACGCTTCTCGTCGGCGGACTGTACGCCGACGGGCTCTTAGCTTGCACAGAAGTGGGGAGAGAGCTCAGCGACGAGGGTTCCAAAACCATTTGATTCGATTTGGTCTCTTTTCTTTTTCGGCGGAAGTTCTTCACGCCTTTTCCGTATGATAAGTCTCTTCTTCTCCCCTAACCCTTTCTCGCCCATCTCTTCGGCGCCGAAGTGAGCTCGCTTTTTCCTGAGGTGTCATCGACCTGACTCTTGAGGATCAGATGAATCTGAACGTACGAGGAAGCTGTCTGGCTGTCGGGGGAGGTGGCTCTCCCCGAGTCATCACGAGCCCAAATGATGGAAAGTTGAAGAACAGAAACTGAATGCTTGTCATGCACCCAGAGGGTCGACCTCGCTTCAATCATCGAGAAAACCTAGGAGCCTTCTAGGCTCGGTTCCCAAGTGGATGCTAGACAGGCTTCATCCTGAATCGACTGATCACACACACACACACACAACTCTCACGCCTGCAAGATCCATCAACCATGACCCAATCGAGCTAGGCAGCTTCTAGACAGCGATACGTGGATAATAATTTGATCGCGTAGCCTTGCGATGGAACTAAGCATGGACTCGTTGCGTTTCCCGAACGATCCAAGAGGGTTGTTGTGAATGCCATTTCCGAGGTTGACCCGCGTGGCGGAATTGTCCAGCCCGGAGAGAATGGGTAAGTGGCAAGGTTGGGAGAGTTGAAAAGTGCGCAGTGCGGGTTTCGTGCGAGAAGTTGGAATCAGTCACTCGTTCTGATAGCTAGTCGACTAGAGCAAGAGCTCTTCGAGAGTCTCTTGGATCAAGTCGAGGGCGATGGTGACGACGGATTTTCAGGACTAGGGTGTGGGTCGCGAAGGGTTCCAATTTCAATTGTTGCGTGCCTAAATGAGAAGAAACAATATCAATCATGATGATAAAAGGTGACAAGTCATGAGTGAAAGCGAGGGAAGGGAGTCCTGGTGAACCGATGCCTACCCAGTCAAGAGGCAGAGTCTTAAAGTGCTAACGGTGTTCGGGTGCACACGAAAGGAGCGCGCGCCTAGCCCTGGAATGTGGGCCGCGTCAAAAAAAGGGGGGGGGGGGGGTTGGTGGAGGAGGAGGAGGACTAACTAACACCAACATCAACACCAATCCTTAACAACCTGTCACGAGTTTGAATTTCCAAAAGGACCATATCCTTGGAAAGCTAGATGGATAAATGTATGCAGTTTCAAGAGGTGGCTTCACCGCTACACCGACGTAGTGAAACAAGCCAGCTAGCTACTCAACCTCACTGAGGAGGAGGGGATCCTCCCAAGGTTGCCGAAAGAATTGTGAAAATGAGAATGGGTAGGAGAGTTGAGTGGAACTTTGGAGGGGGGAGGCTGGGGGATGTCGACATTTTCACCCCCTTTCCAACACTTGTGCATGGAAATGTTTACGGTTCTAACACCGTACGTATCCACTTCAACTATGAGAACAACGTTGGCCGAGCCTGGATCTCCTTCCTTCCAAAGGGAACAAAAGGACCCCTTGCCTCCTCTGCCTTCTCCCCTCTCCCTTCATCCTCGTGCCATCTCCTGTCCACCTACTGTCAGGGCATCCTCAGGGCATCCAAGATGATGCTGAGGATCCGAAATCCAAGGATTTCATCAGGCAACAGCCCTCTTCTAGCATCGTCCTGGGTTCGAGCAGGGTCAACCGGCAGCGACGTGCTGCTATGTATGCAGAGCACACGATCACGGTGGCGAATCCGATGCTATTCCCAGCAATGTGTATTGATCACCAGCGCCGTAAGCATGCCGAACGCTCAGCAGCAACCATCCTTTCTTGGTACCAATTTCCGATCAGTTCCCTTCATCCGCTACAGCAGCATCACCCTCAGCGGAGCATCTTCATCCCACGAAGCAAAATGCATGATTGACGAAACCATGGAAAAGTCGAACGAACCCATTTGCGCTTAGGAGGGAAGGAGAGAGGAACGAATCAGTGGCGCAAGTGAGCGAGACCAGAAGCAACGATTTTCTTTGCCGGTTGTTTGAAATCTGCCCAAAGGGTGACCCAGTCTTGGTCGATGTTTGCGGGGTAGGAGTTTGACAACGGAGTCAAAGAGGTCAAGAATATGCGGGACTATGTAATCCAACCAAAGACGGGGAAAGCAAGTCTCACAGTCGTCGAGAAAGGTGAGGCGAGGGGCGCCTTCCTAGAAAGGAAATCGAGAGAAAGGGGATCGGGTTCGAGTTAGGGGCTCGGGTTGGCTCGCAACGCAACTTGCAGCCTGCTGGGAAGGTCAAAGGAAGGGGGTAAAGGAAAGGGAAAGGAAAAAGGAAAGGGGAAAAAAAGAAACTAATCGAATCGAGTTGCTCTTGCCCTTCTTCCTGTCTGTCATTCTTCGCCTCCCTTCTTTTCTGCGCGTCGCGGGGCCCACTTCAAACTCCTACCTCAACCGTTCTCGAAACTTGTCAACACCCCCATCTCAGTCTTGCTCCGCCCTTTCCCAAAATGGGAGGGTGGTAGGGCATCGTGAATCGGAGAGCAGAGAAGGGTTGGGACACTAGCAAGAAAATCAAAAAAAAAAAAATCAACCACGCTGCGTCGAGGTAGTCACGACAGCCTCTCTATAGGTGCCTTCGCAGGGTAAGTTGCCCCAGCCATCTCTGTAACCGTTACAACAGTTAGAGGGAGCATGATCTCTTGAATGAGAGCAAGACGATCTCCCTCCTCTCTCTCCTCTCTCTCTCTTCCTCTCTCTCTTCCTCTCTCTCTCCCTCTCCGATTCAGGTCTCCGATTCTCGGCTTCATTCTTGAAATACCGTTGCGATTTTGTCAGTGCTCTCCGCCTCGCAACCATGATTACTTTTCGTCTTTTTCTTTCCACCGTTCTCTGTCGTTCAAACTAACAGTGAGACATCCTGCGCCAGCACTCCTTCGGCCAGGATGTCTCCCAGCGCTGACACTGCCCATTCCCCACCCCCTTCTTCTTGCTCTTCTTCCCCCCTTTGCTTTCTGCCCATCCTGAATTGGATTCCGGTCCACATTCTTAATGTTATTTCATCTTGCCACCTGTCACTTTCTATGTATGCAACAAGACGCAGCATCTTGCTTCCTTCATGGCTTTGTTTACATGTCCGTCTCTCCCTCCCTTATTTCCGTCAGTTGGGCGGGCTCATAGAGCTTAACCTAGCCCAACATATGAACATTGTCGGCGACCTCGACCACCAGTCGGTCCATTGAAGAATAGCAAAATCCCTCCCTGTCTCTCTCTTTGCATGAAGAGCGGGTGAATCGACGATGCCGAGAAATCATTAGTCCAGAATAGGAAAGAAAAGGAAGAAAAGAAGTGCCTTCGATCATTATCCTAGATCGCCTTTTAGTTCAAGCTTTAAGGCATAGACAAGAACATGTCGGTTGGGAGACCTGGGAGAGGAGGCCATTGTCTCCCATCATTTGTGCCTTGCCGCCGTGGCCCTCGAGGCTTTGCCCTTGTTTTGGGCCCTACCTCACGCATACTTTGCCTTTCCAAGGGCTCAAGCATCGGGGGCGGGGGGCTTTGGTCCCTTCGCCCCAATTTTCTTGGCCAAGAGTCGGGAATCAAAGAAGGGAGTAAGGCGTCGACCATCGTTTTTCCGTCCAGCCCGTCATAAGGTAAAATAAGACCACCCCCCACCCCTACCTATCCTTCTCTCCTCCCCCTTCTTTTTTCTCTTTACCGCAAGTACCTTCTTACACCTTCCCGTATCCTTTAGGTCCGCCTTCCTTTTCTCTCTCCTCCTCCTCTCCTCTCTCTCTCTCTCACACACATTCAGGTTTTCACCATACCACCTTTCCTTTCTCCACCTCTCCCACCCTCAACTTTTTCCTTTCCACCTTTCCCCAATAAACCTCTCTTTCAACGTCCCCTCTCTTTTTTGGCCAGCTTTTAAAGACAGGAACAAACTTCTGAACGACCCTCTTCCCTCCAAACCCAACATCACCCTGCCAAACATCAACAACAGACTGTCTTTACGAATCAAACGCAAAAGCCAACTTTTGACTGACCTCTGAAAGAATCCCCTGATTCTCTCTCAACCTCACATTCGGACCATTTCCTTTTCTTCTCTCCCTTTCGACATCAAGCCTTTGTCACGTCTCATTCCCGACAAAGATGGCTAGAATCAACCTTTTCGCTCTGGTAGCGGTCGTAGCCTTGCTCGGAGTTGGCACTGCCAGCGCGAGCGAAAGCAACGCTCTCTCCTCCTCTCCCGTCTCCGCGGCCACGAACTTGGTTGAAAAAGTCTTCGACGAGGACAACAAGGAGATCCAGTTCTTCAACTCGATCTTCGGAGATGACGACGACGACGACTACGATGAGGAGCAGCTCAAGGCGAGGGAGATCCTCAGGAGGTCGAAGCACCACCACAAGCACTCTAGGAAAAAGTCGAGCAAGAAGCTATACACGATCGGAGCCGATGCAAACGACGAAATCTGGGACAAGAGCGTCCAGATTACTTGGTACGCCGCCAACGACCTTAAGAACCCTCAGTGCGGTAACGGAGGTGGCTCGTGGCAGCCCGAGAACTCTGTAAGTGTAGATCAACCAATGCCCTCTCAACGTTCCATCTCCCCATGAGGTCTTTGGTCTTGTTCATCTCGACTAAACCAAAGGTGAACCTTTTCCTCCGTCCCTACTTTCCTCCCCTCCGTCCTCCAAACGTCGTCGTCGATCACGACATGATCCGGTTACACAGTGCCACATTGGAGCGGTGGTGAAGAACTGGTCCAACGGTCCCCAATGCGGCGAGTTCGTCAAACTCTGCAACAAGAAGGCTGGCAACCACTGCGTCAAGGTCCGAGTCATCGACAAGTGCGCAGGCTGCGGATCGGGCCACGTCGACCTCACCAAGTCGGCCTTCAAGAAGCTCTCGCCTTCCGGAACCTTGACCGAGGGAAGGATCCATGGGCTTCAAATGTACCGATCAAAGAAGCCCAACCCTTGGGACCTAAGCCTCTTCGGTCCCTTCAAGCTCCAGTGATTCCTTTCCCCACCTCTCCCTTTTCTTCATCCGAAGGAATCCATGTCTTCGGCGACCCATATCTTTCTCTTGTAAAACCCTCGTTCCCACTACATCGGTTTTTTTTTTCTTTCTTTCTTTTTCTTTCGATTCCTTTGGTTTCTTTTTCGCAGCTGGTCTACGGGAGAGAGTTCCCCCTTTTTTTCTTGAGATCCTACCTTCCAAGTCAATGCCGCTTTCCTTCCCTTCTCAAAAGCCATTCTCTTCTTGCTCGCTGTGTCTATCTTCATGACCATCTTATCATTCTCCACTTTAACCCAACCCAACCCCCCCCCCCTTTTTTTTTTGGGAACAAGTCCCCCCTTGATACCGATTTCTCTTCCCCCTCCCTCCCCTCTTTTCTCTTGGGAATCCAGTCGAATGGAACCCGAGCGAGGGAATGTATCCTTAAACACCCCCACATTTTGACCAGTCCTCCCCCCCTCTCCCCTAGGAACTCGTTACGTTGTCACAGTTTCATTTCGTTTTCTTGGAAAACGAGCTTGAGTCGAAAGGAAATGGGAACGGGCAGAAGTGTTTTCGACTTTCTTGAAGCTTGATCGGCTCCCAGTTTTAGTATCCAAACACCCCCTTGCCCGACCGGTTTCCGGCTCATTTTTCTCACAATACAGCAAGGGAGGTCGGGGCCTAGTGGGTTCCTTTGTTTGGAAGGGGAAAGATGTTTAGAAATTACTAGCCAGGAATGGGACCGGGAAGGAAAAAGGTAAGATGAAAAGGCAGAGGCGGTGGTGTGCAAGCAAGGAAGTATCCTAGAGGATGGTTTGGTCGAAAGGACAAAGCGAACGGAGAGCGATGCGGAGAAGGGAGGGAAGTCTTTGTTGGAAAACAGGGCATGCGAAGAGTTGTGTTCAAGGTCACGGAACGTCACGAGTTCGTGCGGCCCTTTGAAACCTCCTCTACCGTTTCACTTCGTCACCTTTCCGGACGATCCAGACCCTCTCCCTAACGGAAGCGCTGGAGCTGGGAATGTCGATGAAGAATCGTTTGTACTGGAACGTCCCGTTCTCGTCCTTGTTTTCCCGCATTTCCGATTCATGCCGCGTGCCGACAGGAGCGAGGGTGAGGCGAGGGTCAGCGCCGTTCGGCTCAACCCCGCCTACCGATCTCTGCTTTGACTCACCTTTACCATCTCGGCGTGCGCCTCCCCAGAGCTCCAAGTTCCCGGCTCCCGCGATCTACTCGTCATCTTCCCCAGGGCTCTGGAACCGTTCCCGGCCAGTCCGACCAACGAGCCAAAGGTGGCGTTCCAGGCTTTGCCGAAGAGTGAGCTCGTCCTGGATGACTGATCGGCGGGGTTGGATTGATCCCGCGTCTCAAATTGGTCGATTGACGCCACGACATTCTCTCTGCGGTGGGTGTCACTAGCTACCTCATCCTGCTCGTCGTTGCCGATCTGCTCATTTGCCCAGTCGTAGCCTTCTTGAATCTTGTGACCGAGGTAGACGAACGAGTCGATGACCTCTCTCCGCGTCCTGTCCCAGAGAGTCAGGTCCTTGTCCTTGTCCCTTGCCTCGACGAAGAATCTCAGGAGCATCACCTCCTGGCCCGTCGCCTCGTCTTTGAATGTCCGGGAGGAGACGCTCCTCGACCTCCTTCCCCTCGTCGTCGGAGGGTTGAGGGGCGAGGGAGACGAGGTGGATAACAAGGAGGACGAGGTGTGGAAGCGGTAAGGCTTCAAGAGGTGTTGCTGGACACCGAGGTGGGAGTCTATCCTCTTACAGGCGTCAGAAAAGATGACGGTCGGGCTGTTCTTGGCGAAGAGCTCGGAAGACAAAGCGTAGATCAAGATGAAGGTGAGTAGACCCCCACCGAGGATGAAGATCCCCCTACCGGATTGGACCGTGACCCTTGCGACTGAAGAGGAAAGAGAGAGAGCCCCCAAAAAGGTAGGAGATCGTCACCAGAGTCCGGTGGGATCCTCGATTTCAGCTCGAAGTCGAAATGAGAGAGATAGTGAGAGAGAGTAGAGAAAGCGTGCGGGCAGCTCACCTTTTTGACCGCTACCAAGATCCTTCCACTTCTTCCCTTGGCCTATCCACTTGTCAATCTTCCTTCCACCACTCCCTATACCCCCGGAAGCCAGGTTTCCCATACCCAGAGGCATGACGCCGTCCCTTCCGCTTGCGGCCGCGTTGAGAGCGGCCTCAGCTGTTGCGTTAAACCTACCACCGGGTTGCTGGTAGGGTTGGGAGACCTGGGAAGCTGCCGCCGCCTCGTGACCCCTCTCCATGGCTTCAGCCTTTCTGATGGAATCGAGAATCTGGCGCTGGGCGAAAGCCTTTTTGGAAGATTCGAGGTCGCCTTGGGTCGGGATCCCCCTTCTTCCCGAAGGGGAGGAGGAGAAGCTCCTTGACACGATTAGAAGGTATTGGGAAGGATTTTGGGCCGCTCCACTCCAGTACGCGATGCAGGCTGCGGTCCTGGGAGGCGCAGAGGGCAAGAGGCGAAACTTTCTCATCATCATGACTTGGTTTTGCGACGGTTTGAGAGGTGGCGGTTGAAAGGATGCCACTTTTGTCCGGTACCGAGGAGGTTTGTGGAGAGAGCAGGCCCAGTCAGGTTGTGAAAATCGAAGTCCGGATAGTGATCGGGTAAGTCACATTGTCCCGATCCGATTGCCACCTTTCGATTTCCAGATGTAGAGTGAAGGACCCAGGGAACAAAGGGTGGGTCAATTTGATCGGGGGATCGGGATCGGGACAGCTGGATGGTCCGTGCAGTGACTCCTCACTCCCTCCTTTTCTTATCATTAACATCACTATAGGCAGTGCTTTCCTCCTCATCTTTGGTATTGATAGAGGAGGAACATTCAAAGTAGGTTGAGGTGAGTGTGAGTGTGAGTGTGAGTGTGAGTGTGAGTGTGAGTGTGAGTGTGAGTGGTGTAAGTGTGGGTGATTGTGTTCTGCAACGGTGGTTGCTGTATGTGGAGTTGGCAACCTTTTTTTCAAAAAAAAAAAAAAAAAAAAAATCCTCTCCCCCACAAGCTTGCCCTGCATCGCTCATTTTTTTGTACTCCCTTGAAAGCGGGATCGGATCGTAAAGGCACGCACGCCATTAGCCTCACCACCGCCGAGGGTCACAAGGGCAGAGCGAGGAACGAGTGCGATTTTGGTTTCGCAGGAGAAGATGCAATCAAATATGCCTCGAAAGGAACCGGGATTGGAGGGGAGGAAAGGTAGGGCTTCGGTGCGGGAGACAAAGCGGGCACAACACAACATCCCACCCAACCCTTTCGTTTTTGGGATTCTGGTAAAATACCAAACCGATTCTTGACCAGGACTCCGACACGCCCCCCCCCCCTCCCCCCTCGTCCTCTCAAGACGTTTCCCAAAACTCATGACTCGCACTCACTTCGCTACGTATACATTCACATTTCTAGGCTCAGATTCTTGTTTCATGACTTGGATTCCTGATTGCGATTGCGATTTTGCAGTCATCGAAGCCCCGTTGCTGAGACAGACCCTTTCAGGTTCCGGATTTAGTTTTCATTGATCGATTATTGTTGTGATCGTGACCCTGGAGGCTCAGACTGCAACCCACCCTTGCCTTGCCCAACACCATCCACCAACAATCATCACCCGCTTCACCAACCACCGCCATCACCCAAACCCAGCCTAGCCATCCTTCTCAGCATCCACCAGTCCAGTCGTCGTTGTACATCCCCCCCCCCCCCCTTCAACTCCCTTGGCCCCCAAAGCACTCAATTCAGTTCCAGAGTCTTCACAACAACATACCCCTCTCCAAATCCTCCGCCTCGTCCGCCATACAACACGCCTGAAGGCCAAGCCTACCGAACCGCAAAGCCACCCATTCTCACAAACGTTCTCATTTTGTGAAGCATATCCCGACTTGCTCCTATCGGGCCGCCTGCTGCATGCTCGTCTCTTCCCTCTCAGTAAACCTCCTACGATTTTGAGAAACTCCACCTGCCCCGAACCGGCCACATCCCTTTTCTTCCATTTAGGTCACCTTGACCGCTCCCCAAGGCTGATCGAAAGCGCATACCTTCCCCACATCCTCGAGCCTGGCTTTCAACCTTCCCACCCTACGTTGGTAGCGAAGGGCAGAGCATCCTGTATCTCAGCGAGGCCCTGGCCTTTGCTTCATCATCCAAAGTCTGGCTTCTTTGGCTTCTACATTTTTCTCTGCCTTTCGAAGATCTCGCCGGCACCCTTGCTCGCGCGAACGTAGGATCGCAAGATGGGCATGACACACAAGGAATATCTTTCTTCCACTCGGGTCTTTGGATGTTCGGCTTGCAAGACCCACCTGACCACGATTGATAGCTTGATCAGCAAAGTAAGAGCCACCCTTTTCCCCTAAGACCTCGTAGCCTCTCACCCCCCCCCCCCCCCCCGCTCTTTGCGTCCGAATTGATCAAACTGGACCCATTGAGTGGATGGAGTCGAGTCACAAGACTACTCAGGCGTTTGTAGGCGGGCCTCTGAGTGACTACTGACTCAGCCGATCCGTTGTCAAACTCGGTCTGTCTAATTTCGGCATTCATTCGTTTCAAGCTCTCTAACATCTGGACCCCTCCGCTCCTCTTTCATCCTGATCTCGCAGGCTTTCAATGGTCAGCACGGTCGAGCTTATCTGTTTGATAAAGTCGTGAATGTGACCTTGGGAGAGCCGGATGACCGCAACATGACGACGGGTCTTTACACAGTGAGGGATATATACTGCATTAAGTGCGAGGCGACCTTGGGCTGGAAGTATGTGAGTTTTATGACGAATCGAATGGTCTGTCCACACCTTCTTTCTCCTCCTCGACGTTGTCTTGAACATCGAATCCTCTGATTCCTCCCAAAACGGCAGGACAAGGCCTACGTGGCTGCGGAAAAGTACAAGGAAGGGAAATTTATCCTCGAAAAGGAGCTCACATCCGATGTCAAGTGATCAAGCGAGGCCACCACACATGGCCACTCTTCTCACCAGGTCTCTCTCGTTTCATATTTACCCAACTCTCGCCCCCCATTGCTCTCTCGCTCGATTCCGGCGAATATGAGGACACGATGATCGCTTCAACGGGTCACAAATCGGTCTCTCGCTCCCCCGGTCGAGCATACAAGTTGGATAGAAATCCTTGGTCCTCTCATCTCACCGCTCCCCTCATCTCGATTCATCGGTCCTAAGGTCTCTTCATTGCAAGAAATTTGACGGCCTAAACGCCTTCGCTGGGCAGCATGGACAATGCCAAACGTTTTCCTCCTCTTGACGAATCACCATCAATGCGAGGATCTAAAACCTCGGCTCACCCCTCTTTCAAAATCCTAGGTGGTACAACACATTTCCGTATGGACGTGGTTCGAGATTCATGAGGCCATTCGAACGCTCCTGGGCGAGGGGCAAGGGGGGATCCATGTTCCTCTTTGGGTTGCCTCCAGGGCACGGTGCACTCCATTGTAGAAAAGGTCGTACTCGCGATATCTGCACCAAGGCCATGAGGCGGAGGCCCCGCATAGCCCTTAGGATAGCATAGGGGGTTAGTGAGATAGCTCTTCAACGGTCATTCCCTATCTCGGTCTGAGATGTCAGCTGTAACAGGCGCAGGATGGAGTGTTGGTGGTGGTCGAAGAAGCAGAGTTTTCATGGGTTCTCTTCTTCTCTTTCTTATCCTCTGGATTCGAACTTGGGCAAGTCGGCCTTCTCGCTTCCCACGCCTCCTTCCCTTGTCCAGATGTCCCTCCTCCCTTTGAACCCAATCATCCGGGCTGCTCTTAGGCATAGAGAGTTCAAGGGAGAGGCGGACCTGAAGCACATCCTCGCAACGGATGCCTCCTCTCCATCATCCTTCGATCCTTGTTCGACAGGGGGTGGGGTGGGGGGGGGGTTTGATGAAACTTGATCATCAGCTCTTGTCCGAACCGAACGCTTGGATCCTCCTGCAAAGTTTGTGCACGTTTTCTGTCTGTCAGGAATCTCCTTCATTCTCCAACGTCGAAGTGAAAAAGAAAAGATGAAAAAAAAACAGGTTCAAAAAAAAAATGAAGAGGTACACCATACTTTCCGGGTGAACGAGTGAGGCATAAGTGTGTTGGGGTTTCTCTTCGCCTTCATTCGACCCTCAGTCATAGCCGTGAGGGAAGGGATCTGGGGGATGGGAACGAGTGTATGTGCGTGTGTGTGAGAGAGATTGCTTGGTTCACCAACCATTCCTTAAATTCCATCACTCTTGACGGTATGGTAGAGGGATCAGATCAGTCCATGCCTGCCTTTTCGTTCGTGGGAGCAGTCCTAAAGGTCGATATCTTGGATATCAGAAATGAATTCCAACACCCTTTAGAAGCTGAAGGCTTCAAAGTAATTACAAGTCAGAAAATCGATAAAGAGCGGACCTTTTAGTTGATGGGTTAAGCTTACATGTTTTACCAAAACGACTTTGTATTCTGTGAAACTTGTAACATTTTGTATTATTTCAAGAGCCAAAGGTTAGCGTTTAAGGTGGCCAAGCCTTGATATCTCATGTTCAGGTAAATAAGTACTAGATTTGTGCCATCGCTGAATTGCGAGCTTGGCTATTTACAAGACATATATCACCAGTTCACCAGTCATCTTTATTACCAGAAAAACCCAGGGAAGTGAGGCAATCGAATTTACATTTCGGATTCACAAAATTGTCGTGATGTGAGATCGTGGTTTGAGAGGCTTTACCTGAAAGATGAGGACGAGATTACTGGCTTTACTTAAGTATTAAAGTACATCAAAAAAGGCAGCTGGACGGAGGGTAGAAGAAGATGCTCCAAGGCACCTAAGGGGAGGAGTGCCCCTGCAGCCTTCCACCGCCACTGACAACTCTTTGCTAAAGGGTAATCCAAAGTTGTGCTCGAAAGTTAGTCCCACACCTACTTGGCAGTTGAGAGCTACACTCACAAGTCACAACCCCTTCTATTACCGTCCAGAGCGGCTAAAATTGCTAATCGTCGACATGTCGAAAAAAAAAAAAAAAAAAAACAAGGGGAAAGGCGAAGACACAGAGAAAAGACAAAGGAACCCCGTGGTGAAAACAGATTTGGTAGTGAATATGGCCATGCTACAAACCAATCCACTCCGAAGCACCCGCGCGCACTTGACCTCACCATCGACCCGCACCACTTGCCGTATCCTCTCCTCCCGACCCAACCCCTCCCAACCCCTCCCAACCCCCCAATCTCTCTCCCCCTCTCTCCCTAGCCCATCATCGTCAACGCCCTCGCTCATATCACACAGATCTCGCTCCCACACCACCCAACCACGTCAAACGCTCCTTACCATTCACCTTCCTGCCTCCCCCTTCCCCTCTTCCTCCTCCTCCCCTTTTCTCCACTCCTCTCAACCCCCAATACCTATACACAACCCACACTCCTTCGGACAAAGAAAAGACAAGAAAGAAAACGACACCACAATCCTTTCACTATTCTTCCCAGCCCTCCTTCTCTCCCCTTGTGGTCCCCACCCTCCTTTCCTTAACCACTCACTTCTTCCAGGATCCGGCCCCGTCGTCTCTCTTTCTCCTACTCACCATGCACTTCTCTGGATCCGCGGCCTTGGCCCTCGTCCTCGGCACCAGCCTGGCGTCCGCGCAGCAGGCTTCCACCTCCTCCAACTCGACCACCAACTCGCTCATCCCCTCCGACGCCTCGCCCCAATGTCAAAGCTTCATGGTGGCGCTCAACGCTGACGACAACCTCAAGAGCTGCACCACGCCGCTCCTCGACGCCACGAGCTACTACATCTCCACCACAAACTCGTCCGCCTCGAGCACGAACAAGGACAGCTTGGAAGCCACCTTGAAGGAGTCGCTCGCAAAACTCTGTGGCTCCAACACCTGCGACTCGAATCTGATCAGGACCAACCTGACCAACTACTGGGACGCTTGCTCGGCAGAGATCCAGGCCAACATACCTCAGGTCAGGGACGTCTACGACACCCTCTATATGATCAACCCCTTCAAGGACTCGATCTGCACCCAAGACAATGACGGGAACTATTGCGTCATGACCATCGCGCACTCCTCCTCTTCTTCTCAAACCACCTCCACCACCACCAAACGCTCCGTCTCCGAGGCCGACGTCCTAGACCCTAGATCGTCGCTTGACGAGGGCGAGGGCTACGTCGACGACTCCTTCCTCCTGCCGAGACAGGCCACCAACCTAGAGTCGACCGCCGACAGCGTCCAGGCCAACTCGACCCAGGGGAAGAATCCCGCATTCCTCTTCCTATCCCCAGAATCGGACCAGTCCGTCCTCTGCTCCCAGTGCGCCAAGAAGATCCTGGCCTCCTACATCAGCTTCGAGACCTCCATCCCTTACGCCATCGGGCTCCAGAACTCGGACGTCCTGGCCATCCAATCCTCCATCTACAAGCAGGCCAAAAAGCTCTGCGGAGACACTTGGGGAGTCGACGTCAACGCCTTGGCCAACACTTCCAACTTCACCACCATCGGAGCCGCTTCGACCTCGAACCAGATCACCAAGGCTGGGATCGCCGTCTCTGGACTTGTCGTCGCCGCCCTCTTGGTGTGAGAAGATGGGTTGGGACCAAAAAATGATAATGATATGAATCAAGACTTTCACTTCACCCTCCACACTGCCTCTCTTCACACCCTCTTTCCCTTCCCACCAGCTAATCATGCCTTATCCCTTCTTTCGTTTTTCTTCTTCTTCTACTCCCTCTCCTTTTTCTATTTTTTTTTGGGAAACATCCCTCCTCTTGTCTCTCAATGCCGCTACGCGCCCCTGGAGGGTCGCCACTGAACTCATTCTGACTCGAAAAAGAGGGAGAAAACTCTCTTCTCCCTCCCCACATATCCTCCTAGCGGGGACGATCTCCCCTCAGCTTCTTCGTTGTTGTTGTTTTTTTTTTGCCTTGCCTTTCTCTTTTCCTGGATTACTTTTAACCTCTTTCCCTCCTTCCCCCCGCTTCCCAACCTTACGTCTCAAGTAACCGTAACCCGAGCAGAGGCGTTTGTCGTGAGGAAAAAAGAATATAAAAAAAAAAGAATGAAAAAAACCCCTCTTTGTCGACGCCTTCACCATTCATTTCTCAAACGGATGATAGTATGAAAACGGGATACCTTGCCATATTCAAAATTGCCTGCCTTCTCATGGTCCCACCAGAGTGACCGAAAAAAGACACAGATAGGGTGAGAGGCGGAGAGGGGAGGGGGGGAGAGACACATGACTAGTGCGAGTGAAGGGGCCAAGACAGGAGGTCAAGAACGTGGTCGTTCTCCAACCTTCGTGACGGTGGGAAATCGTTCATCTGATCTTTATTATGATCGTCCTCCCCCCCTCCTTTCCTTCCCCATTCATGTTGTAACCGTCGATCACAAATCCTTTTTTCCCCAAAAATCCCGTTCGATTCCCTTTCCCCCTCCCTGACCTTTTCCTTCTTTGTTAAGTCTCTCATCTTTCTATTCGCGATATTGAAGATCTTCGCAAGCACAGGCTTTCGACGGTTAGTCACGGTCCTTACAGTTGAGGGGAGAGGAAAGAGTGGGAGAGAGAGCGCTAGGCAAAGTAATCCGATCGGCCGAGAGTGAAATCGTTAACTTCGGCGAGATACTCCCCGAACTTGTGCTGATCTTCGGACCAGGTGTCTTGATGACTGCGGTGGGGGACGGAGCGGTGGGAATGAAACATTCGGAAGAAAATCGAGCTTGGTAAATGCAGGATCAATCGCGTCCCAAGCTCCCTGGTTGATACTCACGTCCTCTTGAAGTCTGCAGCGCAGCGCCTGACGGTGGTGGAGATGGGGACTGGGTCGTCTGTGTGCTGAGCAACCTGAGGGGGAGGGGGGTTCCAAAATAGAATTGGAGTTGGGGTTGGAGGTTTCCATTCAGAGAGTCAGAGTCGACTTGATTCCATTTTCCAGCACATGCGCATAACAGGTTCACTCACTGTCTCGACAATCAAGGACGGCATCCAGTCCGGAACCTCGTAGGGGAATGCGGCCAGGAGGGCCGATGCGCCAAGGATACCGCTGTGGAGGGTGACGAGCTTTTCATCAAAGCCCTCCGCGCCTCGCTTGGGGAGCTTTGTGGAAGCGACCGTCCTCGTGAAGCGCTCCTTGAGGGCCTTGATCATCCGCCTCTGGGAGCACCGGACGATGCCGCTCAGGGTGGTCGCGGCCATCTCTCTGACCTCGAGGTGCTTGTCGCGGAGAAGGTCAAAGAGGAGCTCGACGATCTGCTGCACAATCTTCGAGTCGAGGTAGAAGAGGTTTTGGAAGTAGAACACCTGCAGGATGGGCAAAGAGTCAAGCCTGGTTCTCCAGGATTCCGTCGCACTCCTGGTGATGTTCAGGAGTTGCGATACCATTTGCTCAACGTATTCAGAGGTGAAAGGGTAAGTGGATATCTTGGTGAGAACGGCCCTAGCCGTGACCGAGAGCTCCCTATTGTCGTGAAGCTCGAGCATGGTGAAGATGTCAGGCAAGAAACGGATGACTTGTCCGGCCATAGCACTGTTCCGATGATCACCCAGCGTTGTAGAGATCCATAGCAGTGCTGTCATGGCGGCTCTGTCGTATTGAGAAGTTCCTTGCGCTGTTGGGATCCTCTCCTCCCTCCACTTGGCCAGGTCCTTGGACAAAGTGTCCAAGCGCGAGCCGTACAGGAGAGGCCTCGCTAACAACGAGCCGCTTCCCGAGGCGCACTCGTCCAGGAGCTGATCGACGCTGCCGAACGAAGGGTGAAGCTGGAGCAACTCAAGATCCGCCAAGCTTTCGCTGATAACGCTTCGAACCTCCTGGAAGTCGTGACCGAAATTTTCGACGTAGATGTTGATGAAATCCTCGGCTCCCCAAGCGGTGAATTTTAGATTCAGAGCGATCAGGGCCCCCCGGAGCAGGTTCTGTGCTTTGCTCTGCTCCCAAGGGCTTTGCGTGGTCGCCTCCGCTCCTATGCTCTCCTTGGCAGCATTGACCACGTACCTAACAAGAGGGGCCGCTCTGCGAGGATCACGGTTCTGAAGCATGTACTCGACGCACATCTGCCAGGCTGGCTGGGAGTCTGGCGTGCACTCTTTGAAGATCTTGGGGAGTAAGGAACCAAGCCAAGCCCACAGCGCGTCCTGTTGCAAAGTAGGCCAGTGCTTGGAACCTCTGTACAGCCCACCGATCATCTCGGCGGCGGCACGGTGCTTGTGCCTATCCCTTTCGCCGATGAAGCTTTCCACAGATGGCTTGATGAAATCGAGGAGGCTTGCACCAAAAACTTGGAAGAGGGATTTGATCAGATTCGTCGTGTCCGCAGCGATGTAGTCACGATCCTTCTCTTGAGACAAATGTCTGAAAAAGTTATCCCACCATTCCTTGCACGAGATCGTGTCCCTGATTGCGTCTAGAGCAAATCTGGAAGTCGGATCCCACTTGAAAATGTCCTCACTCTCGGGAGGCACCTCGTAGTAAGATTCTTCGTCTCCCCAAACAAGCCAGCCTTGGGAGGACTTGTCGCGAAGCTTGGTGTCCTTCGAGATCGGTTCGGCAAAGCCTTCGAGATAGCTCTGCGTCCACTCCTTGGGTACCGGTGACGGAAGTTTTTCCGTCCTTTTAAGAGGGCTTCTGGTGTTTCCGAGGAGGAGGTCCTCGTCCGACCCGCATAGAGTCCTAAGTTTCAAAAAGTACAGGACCTTGGTGACAGCGGCCTGAGCATATCGCCTCATCTTTGGATTCTCGGAGACGACCTGTTGGGTCAAGTACCTTGCAGGCTCTTCTGTAAGCGGTTGGTCCTTTCGAATCATGGCTCGCAGCAGTCTGGCCGCGAATATAGAGAAGGCCCAGTGGGTGGATTCATTTCTTGCGAGATCGAGGACCCTGGGGGCCAGTTCAGAGTGGAAGCGGTTGATTTGGTCGACACGCCCACGTCGTTTGCTGACCACGGCGTCCAAGAGCATCGGATCCGTCGGCGCAATAGAAACCGGGAGGGCCTTTTCCAGCAGTTCAGCGGCCTGGGTCAAGGTCGGAGAGTCTATGCGCGACTTGAGCGTCGAAGGCTCGGCAAACCTGATCACGAAATCATTGATGACACCCCTGACCAGCTTCTGGATCGATGGCTTGGAGTGATGCTGAGCTTCGAGCAGTCCGAGGATGTAAGGGGCGCTGAAGCGAGCGTCGATGATGGCCAAACTCGAAAACCCTTTGCTTCCCAGTACGAAAAGGGCACCTTTCATTCGATCGTCGCTTACGCCTGGCTTGATGGATTCGAGAAGTCGCGGGAGGCAGATGATGCGGGCACCGTCATAGTAGGAGCAGATCGTGTCGAGCGTGTTTTGCGCTGTCTGACGGATGCCCACGTAGTTGGACATGCAGAACTCGAGAACTTGGCCGATGAGCTTGTCCGCGAGGACCGACCGCTTGCGATGGAAGCTGTTGAGCCTTGCGCGAGAAGTGTGATAAAGCGCTGCTCTTCTCACCCAGAGCACTCTCGGATACTCCTTCTGCTTGGCATAGAGTTTTGTGATGCTCCGGTAGAAGGCCACCGACCTGGTGTGGGACTTGTAGTCGTCATTGTTGTAGCTGTAGCTGACCAAGTGAGTCCTGATCGACCTGATCAGGAGTTTGACGCAGTCGATCTGGTCTTCGGCGCCTGAATCTTGAGTTGTCTGGGCTGCTCTGTGCATGAGGTCTCCGAACCGGTTCTTGAAAGCCAGCACTTTCTGGTAGCGAGGGTCGGACCGATCGGTGAGGATGAAGCCGGACTTGATCTTTGGAGGGGGCTCTATGAATGCAGGCACTTCATCTCCGGCGTCCATCGCCTCAACACCACCGCCGATATCATCCTCTTCGATGAGATGAGGGATGCCGACCAGGGACAGTCGGACGACGGACAAGAAGCGGCAGAAATCGTTCGACCAGACCTTGTCCCTCGTGATTCCTTCGCCGCCCTGGAGCCTTTCAACCTCATGGAGGCATGGGACGAGGATCTCGTCCAGGATTTCCAGCGCAAATTCAATTTCGTCGTCGGAGGGTACGTGCCAGTTAATCTTGGCATCCTTAGCCTGGTAAAGCTTTCCCCAGTAGAGGTGAGAACGCTTTTGAAAGTCCTCGCACTCCCAGACGTCCTCATTCACAAAGCGCTGTTCCCGCGGGTAGATCCCCGTGAGCGTAGTGATCACCCTCTGGACCAGTCTGCCGGCGAACGAGAAGCCGCGCTCCGACTTGCATGACTGGACAGTGAGCTGCATGATCGAAAGCAGTTCTTGCCGGTGGGCTAGTAGGCTCTCTCCAGCATAGCTCATGCCCCCGATCAGGATGCTTAGGTTCCAATGCAGGGCAGCATCACTAGGAAGAGGCAGAGTCGTACTGGTGGTCCTTACAGAGCTCGCACCGTGGGCAAGCTCAGCCCGGATGTTGGCCGAGCACATGGGAACTATCCTCTCCAGCACCTTTCGGCTGTCCGCTCTGCCGAAACAGCTCACCAGGGAGCCAATCACCCTCACCGAAGTGGCCGACACGGTGGTAGCGCAGTAATCGGCGATCATCTTGAACGCTCTGTCAAAGAGGTAAGGGCTGAGAGCGCCGCAGACGCAATCAGTCGCCGCAAGGAGTATGTTGAGAACTTGCTCCTCGATCTTTCCTCCAGTCTTGCCGCCTTTGCCCTCTTCCGGCAGCGTCTCAAAGAGTGCAAGGACTTTTTGAAAGTAGGCCATAACCCAACTCTCGAAGTCGGCCGTGCTCAGACGGAGCTGATAGTCCTCCTGCTGGTTCGTCAAGGGCCGCTCCTCACCCTCGGGAGGGTCCAGTTGCATGGATGGCTGGCTCCCACTGACATCGTCGGAGGCCTCATCGTCGGCATACACCTCGCTCCTAGTGAGGTCATCGACCCTGACCGTCAGCAGGCTCAGCAGGATGAACATGCAGGTGCTCATTGTTTTCATCGGATCGTTTAGGTCAATACCAGGGATGCAAAGCTGGAGGAGAGGGACGAGGTGCTTGCCTCCTGCTCGATACAGCTGCCTTGAGACCATGACGGGGCCCAGAGTCGAAAGGGCGGAGATGATGGCCGTGGTCCTATGTGTGGTCTCCAGAGCCTCCAAGGACGAGAAAGACCTTTCCAGAACAGCGGGAAAGATGAGATCCGGCTCCAGCATCGCCATCCTCTTCAAACTGACTTGAGACGCGGCTATCGTGTGCGGATCCTTGGAGAACATGGAAAGCAGACACACAGTCCGCAAGGTCGAGACGAATTCGCGCTTGATCAGAGGGGTCAGGCGGTACTCTGGCGGCGTCTTGCAGTCCTTCCTCTCTTCCTCCTTGGCTCTTCGGAGGAACTCGAAAGTGAGATGCTGGACGAGTTGAGACAACTGGATCTGCCAGATCCCGTAGTTTGAAGGATGAAAGTAGCTTTCGGTCGCTTGCACAAAGCGAGCGAGGTGATCCAACGCCTTGGAGCCAGCAAGGAAGCTCTGCCGGGCCGCAGGGTCGAGAGGCTTGAGCTTGGGCGAGGAGCCGGGTAAAGGGGTGGACGTGGATGGGGTTGAGCTGGACAGAGGGGTCGCAGACACCGACTCTCCCGCAACCGGGCCATCTTTGGCCATCGAGTAGGCAATGATGATGGCGAAAGAGTGAAGGCGATCCGACGGCTTCTTCATCTTTAGCGTGTTTCCCGAGGCTGCAGCGTCAGGGCCCGTCCTCACCGAAGAGGACTGGGCCATAAGGGCAGCGCTTGCGGCCTTGCTTGCACCGACCGGCAAACCGGCAGAGCGGAGGCACTTTGTCATGATCATGGCGTACTGCTGATCAGTGAATATGCCAGTCTCCTTCCAGAGACCTGGCCCGCCTCTCCCCTTTCTCTCATCCGAGTTTCCGAGGGCCACAACCGAAGGGGTAACCTTTGACTCTGGCCGCAACTCTGGGTCCGTCTCAGATCCGGCTTCAAAAGTGGCCGCCTCTGAGCTGATGGACGGATCGCTGACATGTAGTTCTGCAAGTCGGGCCAAGAGGTCGAGCATCTGATCGTCGAAAAGAGATGAAGTGAAGCTTTCCCACAGACGGAACATGGCGGGCAGCCATCGCTGGGGATGGCTTATGGGCAGGAAGTGGACGAGGAAGGCTTGCGTAGCGATCACGGAGTTCAGGTTGCTTCCGTCCATCTTGGGAAGAAAAGTCCGGAGCATCTCGTCAGCTTCGCTAGCAGGGAAGAATCTCTGGGCGAACTCGGCCAGGTCCAACAAGGTTTCCGAGATGTTGGTCAGCCCGGTCCTTCTTTGCTTTGGGAAGAGCTCCTTCTCCAGGATGTTGTAGAGCGGACGCCAAGGCAGGATGAGGTCCTTGATCGTGATCCTCTTCTTGGATTCTATCAATGTCATGCACATGTTAGCAGCAAGTTCAATCAGCCTGGTATCCATGCCTGGCAGGACCGCCAGCTCGTAGTAGAGCCTGGCAAGCCGCGCCCTTGTTCTTCGCTCGATCGGGTACTTGAGCGAGAGCAGGCACTGGAGCTTGTGGTTCCATTGGATGAAGCCTACGTCGTAATCTTTGGTCCTGACGCAGTCCACAAGCCTCCGGATGACGAAAGCGAGCCTCTCGTCAAACTCTTGGAGTGATTCGCAGGCATACGGCAGGCTCTCTTGATAATCGAGGTGAGCAGCCCTGTCCTCCTCGCCTTTGTTCTTCTTCCCCTTGGCCTTGACGTCGACGCCGTTGCGACTAAAACCATCAAGGCTAAATTGGGCGATCTCCTCCTCTTCCTCCTCATCCTCAATGTCTACCGGCGGCTGTAGGATTTGGATCGGGACATGGGAATAAGCGTCGGGACAAGAGAGAGAAAGATCAAGTCAGCTTGAACGCCTGCATGCTAGGATCGACGGAATCATCCCCCTGCTCACCTCCATCGGGCTGTCGATCTCGAGAACATCGTCGTCCATCGCGGCAGGTCCCTTTTACTCGAATAGCAGGATCCGATTCTGTTCCCTCCGGTCTGAAGCAGATATTAGGGCGAGTGGGAGTGAAATAAATGCTGATCTTCTCCCACTATCTTGCGTTGTCTTCCTTTCTCTCTCTCTCTCTCTCTCTGTCTCTCTCTCTCTCTCTCTCTGTCTCTCTCTCTCTCTCGATCCTTCCTCCTCCTTCGTTCGTCAGCGTTATGGGGACGAAACTGCGTTGCTTTGAGGTGAGCTGAGCAACAGCTCTGCTTGAACAGGGTAGAAATCGGGACCTCTGAGCCCTTCTGATATCACGAAAGATCAAGACCTTGTTAGATGAGTCGCGCCGTGCTCGGTGGGCCTAAGGGGAGTGAGTGAGTGTATGTGTGTGTGTGTGTGTGTGTGAGTGGGTGAGTGAGAGAGTGGATGTGGTGTAAGTGGAAAAGGGAAAGAAGGGGGGGATGGGAAGGAGGGTTAGGATGAGCTTAGTCCAAGGATGATAAATTGCTCTCCCTGCTGCTGTTCTTGCTCCCAAGGTCTGGAGGAAGGTGAGCGAAGAGAAGGGCTGAGAATGTTGGTGTGGTGAGGTGGTTGCGTGGCCAGGCGATATCCGAGGGAAGGCGTCGACGTAAGCGCTTCGCTCAATTGGAGGCGAAAAAGGTCCCAACTTGGTCTGCCTACGGATTTCAGATCGTGGGTTACAACTTACAACTCGACCTCCACTTCGCCACTTTTAAACATCCGACTTCAAAACTCGACCCTTGGGAAACCCAACGTAAGCTCACCACCCCATCTAGACCTAGACGGGGCGGCGATCACAAGATTGCGTGTCCCCTCCCTCCGTCTGACCACACCTTCACCCACACGGGTTACCATATCCCCCACCCCCACCACATCACACACACACGCATGTATGCACTCCCAGTCTCTCGACACGTAGCTCCGGACCATCCTAGATCAATCTTTTTTTTTCAGTTCTTCCCGCTCAGAAGGGCTTAGATACGAAAAAGAGTTAAAAAAGAAAGAAAAAAGAAAAGAAAACTAAACAAAAGAATTGATGAGAGGAAGTTTGGGGAAAAGAAGAAATGATGGGACACGCCATTGCGCTGTGCGAGCAAGCGGAGCGCCAAGGTTTCCTTCTCGGAAGGTAGACGATGAATGAAAGGCAAGGGGTGACAAGGAGGAGTGATGAGCAAGGAAGATAAAATAGGCGGAAAAGGGGCAAAATCAGAATTCCCCGATCGATTCGGCGGTGAGGGCTTCCCCTCCAGCACAAGGGATTGTGGAATGGAGCGGACAGGAAGGGATTCGGCGTTGGTGAGGTGATCGAAGAAACGAGGAAGGAGAGAGCAAAGCCTTAAAGTGGTACGGAAGGTGAAGGAAGAGGAAACGGAAATCATGTAGGGGCCTTCGTTCTCAGAGGGACCTTGCTGCTCGACGTCACGGAGGAGTTACCGATCGGCGACCCGAAGTCGATGGAGATCAGGCCGCATGATAGCGACCGAACCCGAGTGACGGAGGCTTATGCGTTAGATGGCCATGCGAAGAAGGGGTGGGGACAGGGTTGCAAAACTCCAGTCACCCAAGGACCTATTGAGAAAGTAGAAGCGAAAGATATGTGAGTGACCCTCTCAGCCTGGTGAGGAAAGTCACGGACCTTGATGATCCCGTCAGTGATCCCAAAGCTTTGAACGGCAGGGGTCGTTTTCACGGCTAGTCCGAGTAAGGGAGCTGGGGAGAGAGAGAGACAAGCTGCTCTCGTGACGACGGACCGTAAGAGGTCGGAATGAGCTCCGGGTCAGCGAAGAGGGAAAAGGCAATGGCCGAGGAGAACTTCTACCATTGCCTTACGCAGATGGCGGAGAAGCGACCGAGGACCCGAAGAGTCAGGGGCGCGCGCCGTCAAGAGCCACATGACCACTGAGCGTAGTCAAGAGCCGACTGGAGGGTTGTCGACGCGGCACTTAGCTAGGTGCGGAAAGCGGTGGTGACAACTCGGGGTGTGCTAGAGATTTTTTTCCAGCTATTTTGAGTTCATTCACGAGAGGTGAAACGACGGGACACGGTAACAAGATAGGGGTGATGAAGGGGTTCAATCAACGGTTCTCTGGCGCTTGAATGGGACCTCTTACTACACGAAATAGCCCGAAGGGATCGGGGAACCCTAGGCGCGACACTTACAGATAAAAGGAGGTTCATGCCGTTATCCAAGGTCGTTGCCAGATGCAGCCTTCATCTTGGATCCCCTCGGCTTGCCTACGACTTTTGGAGTTTTCAAGTGGACCGTCTTGTGGTGACGGTCACGGTCGTGTTTCCTGGCGAAAGCCTTCGAGCAGCTTTCGAGAGGGCAGATGAAGTTCTTCTGCCGGTTTTCAGGATCCTCGTGTGTCAGCATGTGGGTCTTGAGATTGAAGTGGCGTTCAAAAGGCTTGTTGCAGACTTCGCAGTGGAAGCGCTTGCCCTTCTCGTGGGGGGGGACCAGAGACCTTTTGGTTCGCTTCTGGACAGGCTGGCAGGCGACCTCGTCGACCTTCTCCCCCTCCTGGTGTTGTTCGGATGGGAGGAGCGGGAATTTGATGTGCTCGTCGACCTCGTCGAAGGAACGTTTCATAGTCTGCAGGAAAGCGGGACTGATGCTGCCTTGCGGCTCTTCGGGGCGAAGGGTACCGACAACGCCGGATTTGGACTTGTTGGAGATAGGTAAGGAAGCCATAAGAGGGGAATTTTGAACGGAGAGGTCGGTTCGAATCACTAGCTTGGCGATGGCCTCGCCAGTCAGCTGGACGCCGACGGCTTCCAGGCTTCGAACGAGCTTCTCGACGTCGGTGGCACCTTGCTGGGCAAGGTCGGAGGACATCGCTGGCGCCTGCTCGTGTGGATGGCTTGTGGATGCAACGGTGGCCGTTTCCACCGTCGAAGACGATGGAGGGAGGAAGAACGTCTGCGAAGACTTGGAAGAGACGACGTCATGGTCAAAATAAAAACTGTCGAAGATGGAGCTCTCGCCCGTCCCTGCGAAAGGTTTCACGACAGGAAGGGCGTCGGAGGCGACCTCCCTAGATGAAGCGATGCCCATCTCCTCAAGGCGCTGCTCGATGTCCGAACGGACAGGCTCGCTTCCAGCACCAGGGTTGGTGAAGCGAGAGGTCCAGTCTTCAACCGCGGTGGATGAAGATGAGGAAGAGAAAGCCTGCGCAAGGTTTGTCAGCTCTTGTCGTTGCTGCTCTTCGGAGATTTCCGGGAACAAGGGCAAGTGAGACGTGTTGGCCGATTCGTCGAAGTCGAAGTCGTACTCGTCGAAGAGGCAAGGAGACGTGTTAAAATCTCGTGCGGACGCGGGTGAGGCGGTTTCGGAAAGGAAAGCCTCGAATGGCGAACGGTGATGACCCTGAAAGTTGAAACCTGGGACCAGGTTGGAATCACTACCAAGCGGTCGGACGCTGCTTGGCAAGTCGGAGATGGAGCAACCGTGGGTTGCTTGGTCGGGGCCTACTTTGTCACTGGAGTGGCCGAGGAAGGATTGAATCTCGGTAAGACCTGAGTAGGTAGGGTCGGGAGGTATGAAGGATGGGATGGGGATGGGGTCCTGATCTTGCAAACTCTTCTTCGGTCCCTGTGGCAGCTGCTGCTGGGGTCGCTGATGATCCTTAGCGGTGAAGGCCTCTGAGTTGCTCGAAGGGAAGCGTTGCAGTTGGTCGGAGGAGGAAAGGGAGGCTATCAAAGCGTTCCAATCCAGGTTGGCGACGGCGTGCTGTGGGACTCCCTGTTGGGCGGCGGTGGCCTGTGTTGAGGCAAGATCGGAAGACGTTTGGCTGAAGGTGAAGGAAAAGTTCGAGATCGTCATAAACAAGTGAGGCCCTTCGGGGTTAAGGTGATGTACCGACGTTGGTTTGGGGATGCTGAGCGACAGGAATGAAAAGGTCGCCGGGTTGCTGTCGAGTGGCACCGAGTTCTTGTTCCGACGGCCACAGGTGGTGAAGAGGAAGACGAGGGGGTGGCTGTGCTCTGCTAAGGTCGAAGATGAGGGTCTCGACGTGGAGAGCTGAGGCGATACTTGCTTACCGGTGATGTAAGCGGTGACGAACGAGGCGTTCCTCTTTTGGGAGGGGGGGGGGGGGGAAGGGGAGAGGAAAGGGGAAATTTCAAGGTGACCGTTTTTTGGTGAGACCCTTTGATATTTTTATTCTTCTCCGTGGTCCGAAAAGAGGGTAAAGAGGGTGAGAGGATGACCAGGTAAGCTTCTCTGATTACGATCCCCAGTCCGAGTTGGAGCACCAATGACCACACTCGACCGTCCGTCGTTGCAGCCAACTTGGAAATTTGAATGTAGTTAGTATTCCCATTTTTTGGGATTGCTCTGAGGTCAAGTTACCGTATCCACAAAACCCAGAACACCCGGTCCCCACTTGGAGGGATGCAATCGGAATTCGAATCCGAAAATCAAGAGAGAGCAGATGGTATGTGTGTGTGAGAGAGAGAGAGATGATTTTGAAACAGACCATGAAAACACAAGGGGGGAAAGCAAGGGAGGGAAAAACAACAAGGGGGGAAAGGAGGGGTTGAAAGTAAAAATAAAAAAATAAAAAATAAAATAAAAAAGACGAGAAATCGAATGAGGTTGGTGAGAATCATGCGGGGTGAGAAAATTGCTGAGTCGATGTCAGATTCGCAGATGGAGCCCAGCAACGGAAAGGGGAGAGGAGAGGCGAGGAGAAGGGAGGAGGGAGGAGGGCAAGGGAAAACACGATACGATCAAGTCAAGACGGGTGGAGGGAGGGAAAAAAGAAAGCGATCCAATAGCTCTAAGCGAATTGAAAAATAAAGGACCCTGGGCGGTGGAGGCGGGAGGAAGGAGGAGGAGGAGGAGGAGGAGGAGGAGGAGGAGGAGGAGGAGGAGGAGGGGGTGAGGAGGAAAGGAGCGAGAAGAGAGGCTTGAGACGCGTCACCCCCGTCACCGGCGTAAAACCCGAACGGTGAAGAGGAGAGAGGGGAGGGAGGCTTTGCGGCGGAGGCGGCGTCGTGATGGAAGTCAGGCTTCCGTGTATGACTCGAAAATTTCATTGGATGTTTCTCGCAGCTGTTCGCCAGGCAGGCATGGAGGGAGGTGGTTGGAAAGAATCCTTTTCCTAAGCAGGATTGCGACCTTTTTTTTTCGTACTCGAACCCTTTCCGAGTTCCGAGCCGAAAGTAAAGGATCACGACAAAAAAAACAACAAAAAAAGACCAACAACCATCCGGAGTTAAACTTGAATTCCTCCCTTCTCTTCATTTTTCTCATTACAGCTCTTGGATCGCCATGGAAGGGTCAGGAATGATAATAGAGAATAAAAAGAAAAAAATCACAAATCGGAGTGAGTGATTGGTGAGTACAGTGGAAAGCAGAATGAGAAGGAGAAGAGTCACGATAAGCATCACGATCTGAACGAGGATGCGTTGAATCGTGAGGACCACCTCAGGCCGACGGAAATCCATTACCAATACACCATCCACCGAATGAGGTTGACGGTCGGTCTCCTTCTTGAACCGATCCAAATCGTCAGCGCAGGACGAGCCTCCACAACTCAGCCATCGGTGGGTCGAGTCAGACCGTAGTAATTAAAAAGAGTCATGTTTGGCATTCACGTTTTGCGTCTCGCATAAGATGACACGACACCAACTCATTCTCTCTTTTTCATGCTTCAACCCCCTTCCACGTCGAGTCATCAACTCTCGCTTAACAACCTCCCCCACTTCTCCCTGAACCCTACCCGCTCGCCCTTCCCCGCCCTCCGATAAATAATCAAATGATGTATGTACATATCAAAGAGTTCACCATCACGCTGGTTCGGTGGATCTACAGCCAAGGCACACTTATGACTGAGGATGTATGCACGAACCACCTCCCTCCTTCCACCTCACTCAATCAAATCTGCCCCTTCCTTTCGTCCGCACCACTTCCAACACCCATCGTCCAAACCTCTGGCACGTACCCTTGTACAAAGGGATGACGTCCACATGAACCTTGAGAGAAGCGTGGGCTCAAGTGGATCAAAAATGTTTTCCCCAAAAGTGGCGAGTGCCAACTTTTCCCCTTTGCCCTTTCCTCTTTTCCCTCTTTTTTCATTTTATTTTTACGATTCTGCCTGCACGGATTCGTTTCGTGGGGTCAGGAAGGATCCAAGCTTCAGGGCGGCTGCGTGAATCTTAACCTTTTTCATCATTATTATGAATTATTATTTCTGGCATGCTTCCCCTTCCCCCCTGAGGTGTGACTTGTGAGAGCTCGCTCCGACTATGGACAGCAACTTCCACAGCCCCTTCCTCCCCCCCCTACCAAGTGAATTCGATCCGAGGCATTTTTTTTTAGCATTCGAGGAACAGAGAGTGAGGGAGGAGCTATGTGACGTGAGACTAGGGTGTCCTAAGAAGCGGTTCATGAAGAGACAGATAACATGCCACCACAGCTCGAGGTTCCAAGTGACTCGACTTTTTTTCCGTTCGGAGGGTGTCGGTCGGAAATCCACCAAACCTCCATCGATAAGGTATGTACTGTATGTATCAGGATGGGCAAGTTTGATACGAATGGCGCCACCACAATTCCTGGCATTCACGATCAAAGTGGATCGACTTGTCGTGAGTGAGAGAGAAAATCGAAAGTGCCCACGTTGAGCGGATCGAGTCCAAGAAACGAAGTGTTAAAAAAATCGAAAAAAAGGGCGGTGAAGGAGTGGATCCAGGTGGATGGAAGAGGGGTGGGAGGAATCAAGAAGGGGGCAAGATCGAATGTCTCATGTCGCCTCTCCCTGTCGGTATCGTGGAACTCCGGGACTCGTGTTCATGCATGAGTTACCACAAATCCGAAAGCAGAGGGAGAATAAGCGTGACCTCTTTTGTTAAATCTAGATTAATAAAAAAAATTAGTAAATAAACAAAACTTGCAAGTCCCCTTCGCTATGTTTTCCTGCAAGTACACCGCCTCAACCGAAAAGACGGATTTAAAAAAAAAGACTTGCTATCGCCGAACTTTAGGGGTGCTCTTAGTCACCTTTTGTTTCGTTGTTGTAATGAACCCTTTCGTTGTTCTCTCTTTGGGACTCGGAGCGAAGTGGCTTTGAGGGCGACGAGGATCACTGATAATCTGATAAGGTCCAACCCCCTCCCCCTTTTTCACGTCACGTCCGCGTCTCGCTTTTGACAGGATGTGTGTGGCACATGGACTTGTTCGGCCGATCTCACAAGTCAACGTCAACAAGACCACCAAACAATCACAAATCACGAATCACCGAACCCCATGAGGAACCAAAGTCGAATGTAGAAACCCTCGCGACAAGGAAGACGTCTACAGGATTTTTTTCATGATCCATCGCGATGATTACAATCCTTCTCTCGTCCCTTCACATCTCCCATTTTGCAGCCAAAGCTCCCCTTTCCCCCGCCCCCCCCCGCAACACCAAGCGATGGCGATGGCCTCCCTCGCGATCATTGAATCAAACGTGCGAGACTCACTACTAGCAGGGTTGCGTTCCCGAATTCGCTTACGTCGTTTGAAGAGGGGGGAGAAACGACTTTCTTTGATCTTTTCATCTTCGTTTTTTCTGATCTTTTTTTTTTTTTTTCCTTTCTTTCTTGTTTTTTCCTCCTTCCCGCAACAAAGATCGGATCAGATCTCAATCTTTCGATCGGGCTCGGAACATCTCTCACCAGACCTTGAGGTCTCGTCACCCGATCCCCACCGCCGTCCTTCCTTCCTACACCCACCCACTTTCTTTCTTAGCCGCCCCCCCCCCTCCCCTTTCCTATCCTGCTTTACCTCCCAAGCGATCCGTCTTTCCACGCGTCGCCCCATTCGTGAGTAGCCTCCCTCGATGTCATCGCCGTTCCGACGCGGAAAGAGTCAAGAGTGTGTACGCATATATTCGGTTGCAGTTGTGTGCACTTTCCTTTGTATAAAGATGTGCTTTTTCAAAATAGATGAATAAATGAATAATGAAATCGAACAGCGTTTCCTCGGAAAGAGTTCGAGTTGCGATCCGACGGCCTTTCATCGTAATCCGAAAGGGCAGTAGTGTGCTTGCAACCCTACGGATCCGATGGGGACCAGATCCCATGGGAGGGTCCATGCTGCGAATACTTTATTTCAGTACCTACAGTACATACAGAGGATACATCAAAGACAGACAGCACGAAAGTACAGAACGTACGGCAATCACAAAAGAATGCATGCGATCCTCGTTCACACGGTCTCCGGTTTCCCTCCCCCCGTGATGATGCCCGATGCAACTCACAGCCACAGGAAAGGAGGAAGTCGAAGAGGACGAAGAGGAAACAAATGTCAGGGTGTTGTCACCTTGATCATACACAACCGCCCACCAAGCAGCACGAGTAGGTTGGCAAAGACGACATGACCGCCTCCGAAACGACCCGATTACTTGCAGAGATAGGTGAGAAAATCCACGAGACTGTCCGATGCCTAGCTTTTGAAATCGATAGATAATTGAAGAACGGAAATCCAAGCTCGCACTTGCCCATTATCCATCATGAGATCACTGCAAATTCCGGTCGTAAAATTGTCTAGCACAACTTGGCCCTCATTGGAGCGAGTTGGGCGGGTCTCATTGCATGTAGAGGAGGGGAGTTGAAGTTCTTGAAACATACAACGCTGATAAAACGTGAAACAAGATTGCTTGAGGGCACAGCAAGTGCGAAACCAGCCTTGTCGCACTGTACCTCTTGAAGATCCCTCCATGGAAATAGATGTAAAGACCGTATAACTTGAACGGTCATTTCCTTATTATTTTTTCATTCGATCTCATCTCCCCCTGGTTTTCTGCATAGTGACAAGATGCCTGTGGTGTTGAGCCCCCCCCCCCCCCCCCACCACACCAACCCCAAGTGTTGTGAATGAGTGATGCGTCTGCGTTTGACTTGCTTTGTGGTCGAACCCTTGGCCCTTAACCCAGTATTGTCAACCTTGTTCAGTTAGAGCCTAACGCAAGTTCGTCAGCATTGTCTTCCTCTTGTCAGCCCTCATGTCCAGTCTCCGTTGACCTTGGGCCTCGAAAGTCTTTCCGACCTTTTCCGCGTGCCAGTCGCACAGCCTCTTCCCTCCCACGAAGTAATACTCCTCCAGTGCCTTGGTGGTGGTGGAAACAAAGGTGAGTTCGAACCAAGGCACAAGCGCGTCGCCATGCAGGGTAAAGGAGAGGGAGAGATGGTCAGCTTCTAGATGGGCAGGCGTCTTTCTTCAATCCCTCATTCCCTCTCCACTCACCTCCAAGCAGAACTCTCCCTGCTCATCGTACTCGCAGGTGAAGCATCGCGGATGGAATCTTTCGCCAGATTCGGTTTGTCTGCACCCGCCTTCGATACCTTCGCCGCACCCGGCGCAAAGACTTCCGTTGAGCTTGTGATAATGTCTAGCGCAGTAGGGCTCGTTCTTGAAGACGTAGAAACTGCCGTCCTCGAAGGCCTTATTGCAAGTGAAGCAGGAGAAGCAGGGCTTGTGGAAGATCCCTTTGAGAGCACCATCCGAGGCCTTGACAGCTCCTTTCTCCACAGCCTCGCCGCACTTGCGACACTTGGGTAGGTAGAGCTCCTTCCAGTCCCTAGCGCAGAGAAGCTTGCCGTCCCTCTCCACGAAGGGGGTCTTGGACGAAGAGAGGGAGCAGGAGCAAACGCAACACTTTCTGGATGACCTCTCCGCCCTCTGCTTGTCCCGCCTCTCCTTTTCCTCCTTTTTCCTCCGCAGTTTACGAAGCCTCTCGATTTCCCTTTCGCGTTCCACCTTCTCCCTCTCCTTTTCCCTTTCCAGCTCACGCAACCTCTGCCTTTCGAATTCCCTTTCGCGTTCCTTTTCCCTCTTCCTAGCCCTCTCCTTCGCCTCTCGGTCTGCAGCTTCCATAGTGGCGGCTGCTCGATCTTTGGCCCTTCTCCTGCTCTCCTGGACGTCAAGTGCGCTTTTTCGGGATTTGATGGCCTCCTCCGAGTTAGACTCGTTAACTGTATCCGAGGACAGTGGCTCACTGTACTGCTCCGGACTGGCAGTCAATTCGTTCACGAGGTCTTCGATGCCACCAAGGTCCAGGTCTGATCTTTGGCCTGACCTGCCCATGTTTTTCCTGGATCTCGAGGGAGGAATACCGACACCCAATACGGGTCCGAGACTGGAGCCAGGGTTGGGGGAGGCTTGTCCTTCGCTAAGCCTGTCGTAGCTTGAGCTCGGCGTCAGGGCGAAACTCGTTCCCGTTCCGGAGCTATTCTCGCGATCCCTTCCGGATCTCCTTTCGCCAGAAGAAAAGTCGTTCGGAGAGTGCGGATCTTTCAGAGATGACTGGTAGCTGGAAATGGACGATGATGATGCCTGCTTGTGATGAGGCCGAGGCCTTTCCTTGCGGCTGAAGCGGCTCGCCAACTGTGATTCTGCGTCGCTCTCCACCATCATTGGTGTGGCCAACGGCTTACTATCATATTTTGACGTTTCCTGTCCTTGGGAACCCGGATCGATACCATTGAGCCTCATAGTGCTTATGACAGAGTTTGCGGCAGCCACCCAGCCGCCTAGCTTTTTAGCGGCTCTCTGTTCCTCAATTTTCTTTTTCCTCTCTATGACCACCCTCTCATCCTCTTTCTCAAGGTGCAATGCCGACAAGGAAGCTGTGGAAGGTTGGGAAGCCATCCCAACAAGATGACAATCTTGGCTTTTGGACGATACCATCTTGATGATCGAAGCCCGGGGAGTTGTCTCTTGCTCCTCTGCGAAACAACTTTGTGAGGTGCCTGCAAGCCCTTCCAATGGGGGAAGGGTGAAGGACGAGCCAGGCTTGCTCCCGCCGCCATTCCAATGATTGTATTTCTCAAAGAAGGGCGATCTGGTAAACGAGCCCACAGAGGGCGTTGAGCTTGCAGATTCGCTTCCAAAAAGTGTCGTCCCCAAACCAAGAAGAGGGGAGCCCGAATCCTTGACTCCATTCCCCGAGATCAGTGTGCACAGAGAGCTCGAGCTATCACCTCGCGGTAGACAAGAGTGGTCGGATAACTCCTCGAAGCTCAGGAACTCTCCGCAGTCCGCACATTTGGCCTTGGGCAGAGATGGCTCATACACTGTTCCTCGAACGGCCGGCATCCCTTGTCCACGCAGGGAGGCAAGGTGATTCTCGCTTGCATCCGAATAGACGCTTTCCTTGTCGCTGTAACCCGCCAAGCGATTCTTACGTGTCCAACCCGACGGATTGATATCTTCATCTTCACTCTCTTCGAAGTCATCCTCATAAACCGTATCTCTTCTGCCGCTCCCGCAAAGAGCGGCCGCCAAGGTCGAACTCGGCCGATGATTGGTGAGGTGGCGGCTGTTGAAGACAGTCGCGCCTTTGCCATCCTCCGATGATCCATCATACGGCAGTCCAGGGCTGCTGCAATCCGTTCCCTGGAGACTTTGAGTTGTTGTTCCCTTGCGGCTACAGTGGTCCAGGCAACTTTCATCATTATCATGGGCGAAGGTCTGGGGAATTATGAGCTGATGTGTCCTTGTCATCGTGAAAGTTACGGAAGCAGCATCGGCCTTGCCGCAAATGTCGTCTTCACGGCCAAGGCTAGCAGTGACACTGCCGCTGTGGTCGTTGATTCGGGTGGGTTTCTCTTGGTGCGAATGGAGATCACTCTGTCTTTCCCGTTGCAGCTGATTCCAAGTTGACGATGAGGCCCGATTGTAGCGTTCGTTTGGATACCATGTCTGCGATTGGTAACGCTCTTGTGTCTGGTGCTGCTGGTTGTACCATTCTCTCTCCTCCTCCTGCCTTCGTCGCTCCCACTCCCTCCTTTCCCATTCAAGCCTTTCCTGCTCGCGTTTTGCCAGTTCCACCCGTTGTCGCTGTTCTTGCTGGAGCCTCAGGGCCCCGAAACCTGCAAAGTTCTGCATTTATGCTATGAAGCTTGTGAAGACTCGATCGGAATCTTGGTCGATGAGATGGGAAAAAAAAAGTGCAGATGTCTGCAGAGTATAGGTAGCTGGAAAGGAAGGTCATCCCGGGTATGGAGTGAGAGATCCTTTCTCTGTATCAATGCCATCTCTTCCCCTCCCGAGAAGCAACTCTCCCTCCCTTTAAATCAACTAGAACACGGCCAAACCAAATCAGAGTAGGGAATGCTTACCTTGAAAGAATTCCCAAATGAGATTGACGAAACCGGATACGAAGTTGCAGGAGGCCAAGGGTGATGCGATATGAAAGCTTTTTTAAGATGGAGCCTTAAAGTATGGACAGTTCGCAAGGTTCCGAAATGAGTGGCGGAAGTGGTGAAACAAGATGGGGAAAGAATGTGAAGCGAAGGGAAGAGGGTTCCGCGGTCGACGATTGTGAGAGACCCCGTTTGTTTTAGGTCGATGGAACTCGTTTGTCTGGTGTTGAGGGACCTGCCGCCTCACTGTTACCAAGTTTGCCCAGATCGATTGCGGAAGAATGTTGCCGTCAAGATGGAACCTTGGCATTCGAGGGTCCCGGCGACTGTGCGATCTGCTTGTCAGATGTCACCCTGATCTTTTGGTGGTTACAGATGGAATGACAAAACGAGGAAAAAAAGAAAGAGGCCGAAAGCGAAAGTATGCTGGCCTTGTTTACGTGGGTAAACGGAGGTAAGGCGATACTCGGCCAGTTGCAGTGCGGCAGAATCGCAGATCGAAAGACCGGAATGACCCTTCTCCTTGCCCTGTCGTGAGCGAAGGTATGTGCGAATGCAGTGTGTGTAAAAGAAAGAAAGAAAGAAAGAAAGAAAGAAAGAAAGAAAGAAAAAAAAACAGACAAGATCCCTGGTTTCGATTTGGCCGAGCGATGAAAGATGAATGCCGAAAAATGGGTGGTTGGGGGGGGGTGGGGATGTTTGGACGGAAGAATGCCGGACCTGCTTTGGCAAGAGGAGGTGGTGTTTTCGCAGGCGCTGAGTGAATGAAGAAAGGATGAAAGGCTTCTGAAATGGTAGAGATGGAGAATGTTCGCTGAGGGATTCCCTCTGGCGATCACGGATGACAGTGACGATGACGGCTGCTGTGAGGGGAAGGGGGTATAAAGTGGGATGTTCCAAGCAACGGACAGATGGGGATCAAAAAGCAGAATTGAGGCTCGCTTCCATCCACTTCCGATCTTGGCTTTTAATCTTGCGCTGTGATTTTTTGTTTGTTGAGATGATGCAGATGATGGACGCAACGGTTAAAGGGGGTCCAAGGTAGAATAGGTTGCAGAAGGGTACATGAAAAGGCTTCCAAAGGGTGCCGCCAGGCGCTGTGCTCGCACGACCTTTGAGAAAGGCAAGGCCAGCAAGTAGGGCTTATGATGGAGTTCCTGCTCGAAAAGCAAGGCTTATCTCTCAAAAACGAGGAGATAAAGGAGGGAAGAGAAGCGCTGTCTCTGAGGAGGATAAGAACAGGGAGAGATGCTGAGAAGCTCCAGCACCGATGATTGCTGCCGCTCGAGGAATCCCAAGGTGAGCCCTTTTGGGGGGGGGAAGGGGGGGGGTGGAAGGGATCGACTCTGAGGCACTAGTTTCTGCCCCGGAGAAAAAAGGTCCAGTTCCACAGCAAGTCTGGCTGATCACAATGTTGTGGCGATTTTAATGACACACACTACTGCTTCTCAAACGTAAACCCTTCGCTCGGCTTTCATCAAGATTGGGTCGGAATCTGAGGAATTGAGGCTTGGCAAGGGGTGGACCTGAGAATAGCCCGTGTGGCATGCAGAAGAAGGGAGTGGCTCTGATGAAGGGAGAAGCGTTTGCTAGAGGCAAGCAATCAGAATGCACAACGAACGAGGTTCATCTTTTCGCTGCTGAACCGCAAACCAAGATTGACGACCAAATCGTCAGGTTGTCAGACTAAAGCAAGGTTAACGACCCTTGCCCTTCTCTTTGCTTTTACCCCTTCATTTCCTTCCTTCCTTCCTTCCTTCCTTCCTTCCTTCCTTCCTTCCCTCCTTCCCTCCTTCCCTCCTTCCCTCCTTCCCTCCTTCCCTCCTTCCCTCCTTCCCTCCTTCCCTCCTTCCTTCCTTCCTTCCCTCCCTCCTCCATTTGTTTCCCTCTCTTGGTTTTGAGACTTGCCGGAAGTGGGAACCTCGCAAGATTGCCCAGTGTCGTGGTACGCTCCTACGTCAAAGATGTTCTGATCTACAGTCCAGGGTGGGTGAATCGGTCGGAAGGATTGGACTGAGTTGGCTCACAAGAGCCTTCAAATAGAGGGAGAAAGGGGGAACCTTGAATCCCATCCTGCCAAACCTACCCCTGAGAAGACGTTCCTTCTGACTTGACTGCTTCTCCGAGTGCTTTCGATTGCGATTCAGATACATTTATGGGATATGCCGGGGGCACCGGAGGGGGGGGCGACGAAGTGAATCAAATCAGGTGGAGGGAGGGGCAAACATCTTCAAGCTCTTGGCCACGTACAAAGGTAGGTGAGAAAGCGGAGGGGCAGAAAAGGGAAGAGGGTTCGAAATGCTTGAATGTATGCGCTGTACATGCTGTTCCGTGTGTCAGTCATGAGTGTGTGTATTGATGAATCTCATGCACGATATCGGAAAGGGGCTTGAATGCAGGGGGTCGATCCTCTTTTCTCCAAAAAGAATAAAAGAAGGGGGCGAACGAAACGAAGGCGACGATAATAATCCAAGCGTGGAGGTGCGTGCAGCCTGTCAAAAGAAAAGGAGGGGGGGGGGTGGGGGGATAAAAATACGAAGAACGAGAAAAGCGTCACTCAAAAAAGCTGGAATCAAAACGCATGCGATCAAAGCAGATCCAAAGGAGCCGACCCAATGGGTAATTTCAGAATCCTTCTAGAAGGGGAAGGAGAGGTGGTGGAGGTCGTGGCTTGCTTTGAAACGAGAACGGAAAAAGGGAAAGGAAGGAAAAGAAGGAACCAGAGGTTGAGCGGCACACCCGAATGTGTACTCCAGTATCTCTCTTTCTTCTTTTTCTTCTCTTTCCTTTTCAGTCCCTCGTGATCCTTTCGCACAAGTGGCACCTACCAAGAACGATCATAGTCAGAGTACTCGTGAAGAAAAGGTGGTGACTTGTTCCTCTCTCAAACACAGCAATACGATTATTATCTTCCGACCTTTACAGCTCTCGCTCGCTCCTCCAGACTTGATCTCTCAAGTCGCCCTTCCGCTTCTATCTTCGTTTGCTCAGAAGCAGGCGCGTGTCCCAGGCAAGGGGAGTGGCCCGGGAACCGGAGAGGACGCGACGGAGAGAGCAAGAGCTCTCCTTCCTCTCGACCCCTCATTTACCTGACTCTTGATCAGAATCCTTGGGAGTGGGGCAAAGAGCATACAGCATCATTGCGAATCAACTCCACCACCGCTCTGCCTGGCGCCAAGGCAAAATTGCGCTCTGCGCTGCCAGTAGCTCCGATCCGTCACTCTTTAGCCCAACTCACGTGAGGATGGAGAAATGAGGAGGGCAACAAGCAAGGGACGAAAGAGCGGAGAGAGGTAAGAGAACAAAAAACACGCGCATACCAACACGCGCACGAAAGGCTGGTTCGGAGAGAAGTTCAGCGATCCTTCGGAAGTTTTGATCGATACGCTGATCTCACGTTCGGGATGGTTGACCTGAGGCTGGTTTGTCGTTCTTTTCGGTGCCTTCTGCGCGGCACTAACCCTCGTTTCATCGACCCTTTCACTTCCCTTTTCAATCGGCTTCCGATATATCTAAGGAAGCTCCAAGACGTCTGACCTCGCTGAACCCTTCAGCCCCCCACCCATTTCTTCCTTAAACCATCCTTCATCCTGTGCATGTGCAACTGTCATACATAACAGTACATACAGTACAGTACATGCATGCAGTGCAAATCAATCGCCGAAGCGGATCATTGAATATAGCTTCGTTTCGTCGCAGATACACGTCTTCTCACCTTCCTTATTCATTCCGGGACACCTGCGACACGGCTTGCCGGAGAGGGGAAGAAGAACTTCCGGTCCGAAGAGAGATGGAGGATATACAGAGAGGACGTTGAGCATATGACAAGCTCTGAGGGAGAAGCTAATCGTCATACCCGACAAGGTCCGCATGGGAAACAGAGTGACGGCACTGGGCATTGTAGTTTCCGCAAGGCTGTCGATCTCAGTTTGCCCATCTTTGCAAACTCTAGTGGGTGCTGGTTTGGTGGAAGCATACCAACAGTCCAAGAACTTTGAGCACAACTCACGCAACTTGACTGCATTAAGGTGCATGGGGGCCCTTTTTTCGTTGACCCCGAATCCGCTCCAAACATAGTCCTCCTCTCGTTGGATGTGTCTGCAATGCGGGAGGGGGGGGGGGGGGGAGCTCCTTGATCGATTCACAGGGCGCTTGTTCCGACAGGCTAGTGCGGGCGCAAACTCCCTCTCGTGTCGCTCTTTCCCTTCGCTTGGATCCCAGATCACCAGCAAATGAGGGCGGATGACGTTCCGATAGAGCAAGGTCATCCGAAACGCGACGCTTTGAACCCCTAACACCTTTCGAATTTGGCGCGTACCTACCGAGAGGTCCTCTCCATCCAACAGTTGCCCGAAGCACAGGAGAATGGAAAGCGTTGAGACTCAAGAAGCGAGTTCCTGGCACAGGTACGAGATGATCAAGGACTACGATGTGAGAGCGCGGAAAAAGCTTAATCCCAGCAGATCCGACTTGAGACTGAGACCGGATGCCACAAAAACTTGACATGATGCGCCTTCACCTCCTAGTACGAGCCCCATCTCGTCACTGACATCTGCTCGCCACAACCCTCCCTCGAACATTCTACAGTTGGACTCGTGCCGGTCTTTCAGCCAACAACTGAGTTGGGATCACTTCACTCAATACGAGTCCTACTTGAGGTTTCTTTTCCCCCTCGCCTTGATTCTTGCTTCTACTAGACCTTTTTGATTTTGGTTTTTTGATCATCGACTCCGATCAACTCCACACCTTCCCATTCGTCACCACCTTCTTCTTCTTTTTTCACCCTTCATCCCAGTCCCCCGTCCCCCTCTCCTCTCCGACAACGACCATCTTGGCTGGCTGACGATCATGTGCTCCTATATCCACCTTCTCTCTCTCTCGCGAGCTTTGTCTCCAGATCGGCACCGAATTGATATCCTCACCTGCCTCTGACGGATGGTCGCGGGATTCCTACCCAGTACCGCTTGCACTGGTCGCTTTCACTTTCTACATGATTGTGATCGGTTGAATTTGAGTGAGTGAGTGAGTGATGTGATGCAACTACTGCGAGATTGGTTGGGAACCTCTCGGTCCCCCTCACCCCTTACTACCTCCTCCCTCTTTTTGATCTCGCGGCATAACCAAGCATCCATTCGCCGTCCCTGCCTCTCGCTCTTCCACAGTGGATTTCTGCTAATCCAGATCCATGATGGTCCAGCTTTTCAGCTCTTCCCTCCTCCTTCCTTCGCCACTCTTGGTTCTTCCTTCCCCCCTTTCCTTTTCCTTCCCTTTCTCTCTTTCTTTTTCTTTCTTCCAGGTTTTCTGGTCATTGCGTTCCCGTTTCAAAGTGGGTTTTTTAGTCAAGGGCGTTTCCTTAATGGATCTTCTCCGATTTTCTAATGCTAACCATTAGCCTTCCACCATAATCATAGATGCATGAATCCTGTAGATATGGACTTCATCATGTACAGACCTTGCCAATATATGTCTTGACACACGACTGTTCGACCAGCATGCCGGTGGAACTTCCTTCAACATGTCTTTACTTCAACACCTTTGATCACCACACTCTACACACATATGGGCCCCATATCAGGCCCCAGATCTCTTCTCTGATGATAGTACTACATGTAGGAGACAGCCATGATGGCGACAAAGAGGGTTTTCCCTAGTATTTGAGGCTCTTTCCCTTGTTCTCTGCCAAAGTTGCCACCCGTCGCGACATGGATTCGACACAACCATTGATGATTTCCATCTCGATCTCTCCCCCAGACCTTACTAGCCACCATGAATAACTCATCCAGGCTTGTCAGGATGGGCCTCACTCTGTAAATCCTTGTTTTCAGAACCATCCAGACGTTCTCTATAGGGTTTAGGTCCGGAGACGCAGGGGTATGATCTAGGCGCCGTATCGCGACCTCTTCCCTTGCCTGCCTGGCAACCATGGCATTGTGTTCAAGGAAGGGGTGATTGAGGGATGACTAGCAGGAGTGTCAAAGTACGGAGATCCGGTTCTGAGTGTATCGGGATGAGATCGGGAGAGCTCGGATGAGGAGAGAAGGAGTGGTACGCTACGGTAACGACGATGATGGGAAAATTCCTTGTTAGTCCATGTTCTGACGATGATGAATCGTCCTCTATTTATATCTTCTACATGTCTGCGTTAGAGATGATCGTTCTGATCATCGTTCGCTATGGAAAGTAAGGGGAGAGGTGAAGGGATCGCCTGGTTCTGCTTCGGCGGTTCCTGTAGTTTTTCACATCTTCCACGTTCTCGTCATGTACCTGAATCCTGGTAACTGACAGGGCGGAAGATCTCCTATCCCTGTTCTGACTGTCCCATAGTGCTCGCAGGCAGGTAGGTTTGCGCAACGTTCTTCTGAGGTAACTTACTCATTGTCAAGGGAACCTCGGTATCGTTTATCCTCAGAGTTCAGGTTCTGGGATGTAGAACCCTCGTTTCTAGCGGAGAAGGACCTCATTCTGTCTCGGAGATCTCCTGAGGACCCTAGGGAAGGAGAAAGATCTTCATTTGTTCCTGAACCATGGTTTTGAGGGTGTCTGCGGACAGAACGATGGTTTCGAACTGTCTCGGCGGCAGAAAGTAAAGGTGTCGTGGTGGTAATAGACGGCTTCGCGATTTTACTTGGTGTCTTGATTGATGTCGCACATGATGAGATCGGTGATCTGATCAGGTGATTGCATATGACTGTCCTGATTGGGAGATCGCCTGAGCAGGGATCAATCGAGGGAACTTCAACACATTGTGGCATGGCGCATTGTCCTCTACAACCTGATATCCATCCGAGAACATTGTTAACTCATCCCAGGCCGCCTTGAGAGGACCTTTTACTATGAGATCTGCGTACCTTTGAGCATTAAGGCCTTCGGCTGTGATAGATGGGTGTGTGAGCAAAGTATGGGGAGACTAGGAGAGGAGGAAATCAGCAGAGGAGGATAAACTGAGTGCTTAGCTGTTCAAACTGGACAGAATCTCTCGCAGGCGGGACTGTAGGAGAGAAGAAGTTTGTTGCAGGCTTAGGGGAAATACATACAAGATTGGGGAAAGGAACTACTCTTTATACTTTACATCTGGGAGATAAAGGTAAACAGAATAATCAAGAGAGAAATGCTGGAAGGGAGGACATGACTGATAAAGCAAGATCAATAGAAGATACTTGAACAAAGAATAAAGAATAAACTGGAAGAAAGGAGATTGTGAAGAACTTGCTGGGAATCTCTTTTTAGAAACTATATTGGAAAAGTGCTAGAACTTCTGGCACTTCTAGAGCAATGTGGCAAGAGGATTCATGAGAGCTAATTGAAATCTCAGAATTTTGTAAGTATGGAAAACTTAATGAAAATCTAAATCAATCTCATGGAAATCTCTGTAAAACCTTGTTAACTTAAAAAAGCTTATGGTAATCTCTTGAAACCTAATGGAAATCTTTCATAATCTAAAAACCTGATGGAAGTCTTCTGTTTCTTTCAAACCTAATGGAGATCTTACTGAATATTTTAAAGGCTTATAGGAATCTTACCAAGTATTAGATTCCTATATCCATGACATCGGCTCTGATTCTGGTGCTTCTTTCAACCCTACTAGGGGCTAGAGCGATGCGAAAGAGAGCCATCTTGAAGTTGTACACCATGCCGGCCCACACCATCAAGCTCTGGCGACCGCTCCTGAACGTAGAGGTCATGTTCCTAGGGATGTAGGCCTCTCCTGATCGCCTACTCACTCTTACCTGCCTGTCTGTACCCCCAACCTCCAAACTTGATTCATCCGTGAAGAGAACATGGTTCCAGTCTGTCGCCCTGTTATCCTTGGCCCATTGCAAGCGTCTCTCCGTGTGTTTGGTAGTGAGAACCGGCTTCCTGATCGCGACACAGCGTTTGATTCCAGCCTCCTTGGCTACCTTCCTCAGGCGGTACCTTGTCACCCCTTCTAGGCGGCCCAAGATCTGATTCCAGCTATCAAAGGGATGCTAGAGGATCGTCCAAAGGATGTGCCTGTTGTTTCTGTCGCTACCTTGGGTGGGCCGGCTGGGAGAGAAGGTCCGGTAGCAGTGGCCTAGGGTGTTAAGGTTGGACAGGGTGTTCGCCACAGTCTGCTTCGTCGTTCCAACCTGGGTCGCAATCTGGCTGTAAGAAAGACCCCCTAGCTGTGCCAGGCTCACAATGCGACCTCTCCTAGAGGGTGTAAGCTCTCCCTGGTGTGGCATAGTGAAGTTTGAAGGTGTTTTATTATGTATGTTGTGTAGGTACAGGCAAGGGAAGAAGGATGTGGTGGTAGTAGTGAAGGTGGTGATTGCGACGGGAAGATTATGCGTCAAGACATATATCGGCAGGGTCTGTACATAATACCGTGACATGTAATCCCAAGTTTTTCGAGTATTTGTTGCAAGCCGAAATGTAATGACACATGTACCAGAGATCCAAAGCATATGACTAAGATGGCGATTGTGATTACAGCCCGAGTGTCAGTGATCCCTAATCCACAATATTCACTGTTGAAGGGTTCGCGAGTCCGCGTCTAGACTTCAACTCGTCACACTCAACTCGTTCACCTCACAGGCTCACCTGTTGCTTGACTATCGTCGGCTCAGCCTCAGAGAGGGTCATCGATTTTGATCGTTCGCTTTCTACTCTTCATCCACCAAGATTACTCTCCAACCACTCTCTCACTCTCACTACCTTCCACACTCCGCCTTCCCCACTCCCCTCAGTCTCCACGCTCTGCGCATCATTCATCACCATGCTCTAGCTTGGAGACCAGCACAAGCACCATCGTCTGTCATCCAGAGAGGAATAGACCACCACCACCACCACCACCTCCACCTCCTCCTCCTCCTCCTCCTCCTCGTCCGTTCTCGCTACCTCCCTCATCATCAATACCAACTAGCTCTTTTTTTTTTTAAAGAAAAAGCAAAAACAGCAAAAAAAAAACCAGCAGCGCCACTTGGCCGTTTGGGCCTTCTTCAACCTGATCAAACAACCATCGGGTCGACAGCGAGCTTTGCCATACTCTTAAAACAACACCCATCCGTTCGATCCCCTTAGCTGCCAGCCCCAAATCTTTGTTCCGGGCCCTTGCTAGGTGTATGGGGCCATTCCTCTGCTCGCGAGAAACCTTTCCGAGCTGAATCGCCGGACCAGGTTTACGATACAGTGGGGCCATCTATCTCACTGAGCTGAAGGCCTGGAAGGACCAAAACAAAGCTGAAGGTTGTTGAAGCGGGCAAGAAACCAGGCTACTGGGGAAGGGAAAGGGAGGAAATTCCGATCGAGGCCCTCTCACTCCTTGCCCTGCCACATCAGATTGGTCGAGGCCTTGGAACTGGGGCAGTTTCTGATGGCGTGAAGGCCTCAAGACATCCAAGAGCCCAGAAACCGGAAAGAGAAAATCGGTACCATTATCTCTCCTTCGATGGCCAGGCTTTCGGGACTGCGGACAGACCAAAACCCCACTCCATTCCAAGATTGAATCGCCAGATTCCCAGAGCCGATTTCCACTGTCTTTCTCGTCCTCCGACTTAAACTATCTACTTGAAAGTCCATTCCGATTCTCCAACCCTTATCGTCCTTGCGTCCATCCTGCTTCTTCTTCGAGAGGGCGCTGCCTCCTGATCACAAGAGGACAAGATGGCCGATGTGCTGTCTGGGCCCTCTCAGGCTCTTGCCTTAGAGTCCCCGAGGATTCTAACCTCCTTAGCCCCCGAGTCCCTTGATCAGCCTGGCCCTTATCGACCACAGTCAAGTACGGATGCGTATGTCACCGTGAGGGAAACCGCCAATTCTTCCGCCACCATACTTTCTCGTCAAGATATGGCCGAAGCTCTCTTCACCAACAAACTAGCGGGGCCAGTTGCGGCCACAACGACAGGCTCCGACTTCGCACTTGTGTCCGGCGCCACCGCCAACATCGGAGCGCCATCCTCCGTCAGCCAGCTTGAGCCTCTATACATACCCACGTCGATACCCCAAGTAGCAGGTGCCACATTGCTCGGCTTCCCATCTTCTCTACCCACCTCCCCATCACCGACCATAGCGAGCGTGAATGCGACTGGCTCGTCACCGATCCACTTATCGACTCAAGCTCAAACCGCTCACCCCACCATCACCTTCACAGGCGCCCAGAGCAGCGCAGGCATTCCCGCTCCTGCTGGGATCCCACCGCAGACAACCAGTCCAAATGATACTGATCGCATTTCTCCCGTCTCAGTCTCTGCGACGGGAAACCCAGCTGTACAACTCGCATCCATTGCTGGACCATCCTCACCGTCACAGAACTCTCCAGCACAAGCGTCCGAGGGCAGTGCAAGCTTGGCTAGCTCGCTCCCGAGTCAAGGGCGTTCCCCAAGCAGCGTGAACGGCACTCCCACCGGCTTCTTCGCATCTTTGAGGCCGAATTCACCCAAGGTGATTGCGCACGCAAGGGAAGATGTGGCGGCGGAAAGGAGGCGGGAGAAGGCTGAGAGGGATGCTACTAGGGAAAGGGAGAAATCCACCAACCTCAGCGGGAGCACGCTTGGTGTCGGCGTGCGTGATGGCGAGACGCGTCTACGAAGGCCGAGCAGTGTGTTCGAGCATGTTGGTAGCGTGTGGGAGCGCTTCGGCCGCAAGGTTCACTCCAGAAGCGAATCCAAATCCTCTAGCGATCGCGATGGTGCTGGAAGCCTATCAAAGAGGGCTAGCAGTATGTTTGGTGCGAATAACTCGACTGCCATCGATCTTGGCGGCGAGAGGGCAACAGATGAAAGGCAGCCTTCACCAAGCGGGTCTGTCAAGTCCCCTCAGCACTCAATGCTCTCCTCCCCTGGATCACCGGACAAGGAGAGAGAAAGACCTGGGCTCACGGGTCGGCAACGTTCCTATGCAGAGACCAGCGTGAGCGACTCGATTTCAGGCCCTTCCTCTCAACGTCAACCTCGAAGGACCTCTGTCAGCAGCATCGGGCTCCGCAGTAGCTCGGCATCGGGAAGCTTCTGGGGCTCGTTGCCAGGTTCGAGACAGGCATCGTTCGGCGAGAATACCCATACCTCCCCTTCAGGCACTGAGCCAATGGAATTTCTGAGCTCTCAGGCTGATTTGCCGTCCAGGGGTATCCAGAGGCAGTATTCTGCAGGTTCCAATTCTACGAACGATCCAGCCGGTCCGTCTGTTGAATCCCAGCAGCGGGGTTTCAGCTCCCTCGATCGGTGAGTACGCAGAGGAATAGCGAGATAAGAGGTAGGCCTTTACCGCCAACTCATGATGGGCACTGCTTTTCTTTCCCTCACATTTTTGCGTCATCCTTATGGCTTTGGCCATCTACGTAGTGTCCTGATCCAGGTGACTGAGGATAACGAACGATTCGCGGTCGTGGATATATCTGGAATCGATTCAGCAGAGGCGATCAAGGAGAGGATGTTCAGTAAGCTCCGTGAGTCCGAAACCTCCATTCTCGATCGCTCGATGCCTACCTCGTCCAGGGGCTCCTGGCTGGATAGCAAGAGTGCTGACTTCCTCTGGTCCTGTCCCCCCTTTTTTGCTCTTCGAATCTCGATGAGCCGATAGATATGTACGACGAAGACTACTCCTGCTTCCAACTCTTCCGAACCGAGATCGGCCAAGTGGACGCACGGGGCCCGGTTGTCAACGACGATGCCCTTTTGGCCCTATGTCTGCAGATGGGTGACGACAAGGGCACCTTGAAGTTCCTGGTACAGCAGACATCGCCCCCAAAACAGCCCAACTCACGTGCACTGCCCCCACCGACGTCGAGCTCCTCGCCACGACACGCGATGAGGGAGCTCTACAACAAGTCAACCAGCCCTCCCCCTCCTGGCCATCATGTCCGGACCGAGAGTCAGTCTTCGAAATCATCCTTAAGCGATGCCCTTGTCTACCCAGAGACTTTCTCATATGACAGCGGCTCGGATGTCGCTGCACGTAGTTCGGGAGGTGGCCTGCATAGGTCGAAGGCCCATGCAAGGCGGGGGCTACCGAGCGCTCCCCATTCTGATGGACCCTTGTCTCCAACCCCGAATGCCTCTTCCACGGGGAATCCCGCCTACGAACGTCGAATGGCCTCTCATTCGACTGACGTCAATGCTGAGAGGATGCACAGAGTCGAAGGGCGGGAAAGGCGAAAGGCAGCGACGGAGATGGGCGGTGAGCCGGAGACGGCTCACAGCGATATCACCTCTGGCAATGCACTGCATAGGCCTTTGACCACTCACCCAGGCCCTTTACTGCGAAGCACCCAGGGCTCGCAGCTTGGCTATCAATCTCAAGAGGAAGAGTTCTATTCTCGTCCTGGTGCGCTGAGGAACCCCCTGCATACTGCCACTGGCAACGAGCAGCTGAATTCATACGATGACAAGCGCGGCTTCGAAAGTGGCTCGGCCGGACAATCTAGCCTCTCGTCCAACGATGCTTTCTCGCCACACAACAGGCTTAGATCGGAGGAGCCTTTCTCCAACGATGGGCTGCATCCTGGATCTCTGATGATTCATAGCGCCAAAAGCATGGATGATCTCCGGAGACGCCAGCCACCTCCGACTCCGGCTGTGCCTACCCCGAATTCTGCTCAATTGCCTTTGTTTGCTGACAGAATCTATGGCAATTCCCTGGACAACAAGGAGGGCCGGTATCCGGATCTGAGCGCACCCCGTCCGCCCCCCAGCTCTGAATTTGGGGTGCAACCGCGAAAGTTGAGTCAAGAGGGGTACCAGATGCGGCCTCCTCCTCAAGTGCTCGCTCAAGACCCGAGGGCTGTGCCGCAACGTGCACGTACGCCCCAGCCCTATGCCTCGAGTGGCAACCACATGCAGAGCCCTCGATTTTTCTCCGCAACTTTGGCATACCAACAAGGAGGAAACGGGGCAGGGATTAGGCCACACCCAGGCCCTGTTCGTGATGGAATGCCTGTGGATCCGAGGCTGATCAGACCCAGCGTGCACACGGATGCCCACTTTTTCCAACAGAGAAATCCGACATCGCTGCAAGCTCCTAGCCGTCCTGCTACAGCTAGACCAAGCTCTTCTGCGATGGTCGCGGGACACAGCCACCCTGGCCCCTACTCTGTCAGCTCCGGCTCGTATGATCCCGTTCACTCCTTCCATCATGGTGGTAGCGCGAACGAGTTTGGTATGAGAGTGGCAGCCCCGCCAGGACCTGTTCATCAGGCCAACGCCTTCCACCGCCATGACCCGCGCATGGCTGCAACGATGCAGCCTTCCCATAACAATCGCCCTCACACGTACCATGATCCTGGTCCGTACGGTCCGATCCAACACTTTTCTGGCCACACAATTCCACCTGCCATAAGGAGCCGTGAGGACCCCTTCACGAGCGCTCACTTCCCCGCTTCCAGCTCTCGCCAGGTCTCGCAATTCCAATTGAGTGCTGGGCGGCTTGAGCCCGGCATGACGGTCCAAGAAACTCTGCAACCGCGGCCTCTCTCCGCTTCTCAACAGCAGCAGCAGCAGCAGCATCAACATCACCTTTATCATCGTCACCATCAACCGATTCAGCAACAGCAGCATCAACATCCGCCACCCCCGTCGTACGGTCCGAGAGATCCTAGAGACCCTCGACTTGCTAGGCATGTCAAGTCGAGCTATGACCAATATCCCGATTTCAAGCATGAAGATCGGAGGAGAGTTGAAAGTCCGCCTGCGAGTGGCCACATTGTTTCTCCTAGGATGTTCCAAGGGCCATCATTCCAAAATCCTTACGAAGTTCAACCTTCACAAAAACAGAGCAACCCTCAGCAACAGCAGCAGCAGCAGCAGCAGCAGCATTCTTCGCAAGACCCAACGCCTATCCAGCAATCGCAAGGCCGACCTCCTGATCACCGAGCCCAGACAGCAGAGCGTTCTTCTGGCTCTTCATTCAACTCTTCGAGCTCTCACCGAAGGAACGGTTCTGGCGAAGAGCACCTGGGCAGAAGTGCAGAAGATTTGTACAGTGCCCCGACTTCGGCGCGGAGCTCTCGAAGCGGACCTCTGAGCCCAGAAGGTGGAAGGTCGGCAGGTGGGTTGGTCAATGGGACAACCTCAAAGGATAGCTTGAGCGGTAGCTACACAGACCTTCCATATGCAGGTGTGGGGCATCAAGATGACGAACTCGCAGATGGCGATCTGATGAAGATTAGACCTCTTCCTCGCTTGCCTCAAGTGCACGTATCGTCAGTAAATGGTGATGACGCCGAGGTTGATGCGGCGACAAAGCAAACCCCTAAAAGTCCGCCTCCCAGGCTGGCCACGCTCGACATGGAGAACGGTCCTCGCGAGGAGGAAAGCACGCTCAAAGCAGCGCAGTGGGCCTCGCTTTGGGAGGTGCTCGATTCCAAAGGCGGTCGCTCTGAAGCTGCCGACACATTGAACAGCAGTAGTAGCGGAGGAGGGGACACATTGAGGGCTGACCGATCTGACTCGCTTGCCACGAACAAGTCGGCCTCGTCCGAGAACACCATCATGCCTAAAAGTGGGGATGGGCGTGCGAGCCCGTTGGAGGGTGGAACCGACTTTGAATCACGAGACGCAAGCTTTGCTCCTGAGGAAAACGGAACGGTCATGTCTTTTGCGTCGTTCGACGACGATGGAAGTGAGGCTGGCACATGGGCCCAACCCCTCGACTCTGCAACGAGCTCAGGCTTGCAGCTCCCTCTCCGGATTGAATCTGAGGATGACGCGGGCAAGACCTTGCAGCCTGACTCTTTCGCACTACATGACCCTGGTGTTTCACCAAAGACGGTGTCTGCGAATGCGGTTCCCATCGCCGCGGTAAGCAGCCCTCGAAGGCCCGAGCTCCGCCTAACCATCGACTCCCCTGCCAACTCCTTGCCAGCACATCCTCATTCACCCAGGAGGAAATCCTCCCCCAACAGCGCGGTCACCAGGCCGGGTGATAGCCTGACTTCTGCCACATCCGGCGCCCATCCTTTGCCCTCGCCTTCTTACCTCATAGGCCGCAGCAACTCGTTCGCGAAAAGAGATACAGACTGGGCGTTCAGGCCTCCACCTGAGCAGCTCTACGAGAATCTCGATGATTTCTTTCCAAAGCATGACCTGGACAAGCCCCTCCTCGATGCGGCAGCCACACCAGGTAGCCCCTCGATCGGCAGCCCAAAGTCCGAAACGTCACCGGTTCAAGTCATGGCCCAAGCTGCGGCTGGTATGCCTTTTGCACAAAAGTCAAGGATCAAAAGATCGATCCGCATTGTGGCTCAAGATCGAAAGCGCTTTTTAGAGAGGTTAGAGAGTCGAAGGCAGCAGGATCAAAACGTCTCTCCGCTAGCTCGTCGCAGGAGCACGAGACTGTGGGGTGGCAAGGTGGTTGAGATGACTCCAGGTCGAGATTCGAGCTCTTCAACCTCGGCCATGTCACAAGAGTCACCATGCTCCGAGTCGGCGACAAAGCCAGTCTTTAAATGGGTCAAAGGTGACCTGATCGGGAAAGGAACATACGGCCGCGTCTACCTCGCCCTCAACGCTACGACGGGTGAGATGATTGCCGTGAAGCAGGTCGAGTTGCCAAGGACCGCGAGCGACAGGGAGGACTCGCGACAGAGAGGAGTCGTGGCCGCATTGAAGTCGGAAATCGAAACTCTCAAGGATCTGGACCACCCGCACGTCGTCTCGTACCTTGGCTTTGAAGAGACCGATGCTTTCCTGAGTATTTTCCTCGAGTACGTCCCCGGTGGCTCTGTGGGGAGCTGCCTCAGGAAACATGGCAAATTCGAAGAGGCGACAATCAAGTCCTTCCTTCACCAAATCCTGAAGGGTCTGGCATATCTACACAGCAAGGGAATCTTACACAGAGACCTCAAGGCTGATAACATCCTGGTCGACTTTGAGGGCACATGCAAGATCTCTGATTTCGGAACAGTGAGGAGGAGTGACGACATCTACGGTAATGTGGAGAACATGTCCCTGCAGGGAAGTATATTCTGGATGGCGCCCGAGGTTGTGAGTCTCTCAAAGAAGGGATACTCGGCCAAAGTTGACATCTGGAGTCTCGGCTGTGTCGTCCTCGAGATGTTCGCTGGCAGAAGACCGTGGTCTGACGATGAAGCCGTTCAGGCCATGTTCAAGGTGAGTTCTAGGCCCACTTTTCCCTGTCCAGCAGCGATGATCTGGTTGCTGGGCCTTTCCCAAGTCCGTCATCCTCTATCATGCACGAGCCGGTTCTCACCCCTTCCTCCCCCTTCCTCCCCCTTCCCTCCCTACTCAACGGCCTTCAAAGATCGGTGCCGAGAGGAAAGCTCCTCCGATCCCAGCTGACGTCACTTTATCCAAGAAGGCGGCCCACTTCCTCAAAAATTGTTTTGAGATTGACCCGAACAAGAGGCCTACGGCCGACAGGCTGCTGGACCATGTCTTCAGCGTTCCCGAGGAGGGCTGGCAATTCAACCAGAGTGCCCTTTGGAGATCTTTGAAGAAGTGAAACAACCTCATTACTCTCCCTAGGCATTTTACACCAGATACCTCCCATGTCCTCCCAAAACCCGAGTCATCCATCGTGCGTGTTACCGATGGCTTTGCGATCTTGACTCCCACTTCGTTTCCCTGACTCAATCGGTCACATCCACACACTCTACCTCGGTCGAGCCGTCCAAATTTCCCAATCGCAATCGTATCCTTCTTCCCTTCATCCTCCTTCTAGCGAACGAGGGTAACGCAACAACGACCCATTTCTATCCACTTCCATTTCTTTCCCCAATGTTCCCCCTCCCTTGATCTCTTCGCGCGGATACCAAATCAGGGTGATCACCTCTTCCCCTTTGTTTCCGAGGCGCCATCCTCTTCTCACACGCACTCGTTGCCCAGCAATCATTCCCCACCCCCATCTTTGCATTTCTTTCCCAAAAAAGATGAAAATGAACAAAACCCTTACAATAGCGTTCGACTTGATCCCAGAGGGAAGGTTTGGACCAAGCAAGAAGAGAGTTCGTTCTTTTCTTTCAAATTTTTTTTGGGGGGGCCGGAGGGGGGGGGGGGGGGGAACGTCACACAATCTCATCAATTGGGTTCGTTTTCACCTCTCACCAATTCGCCCATTCAAACTCCTTCACTTGCAAAAGATCGAAGGAAGAGATGAAAGGTTAGAATTAAAAGATGAGCCTCAGTTCAAAAGAATGGGGGAAGTGGGGGGGGGGGGGTGGGGGGGGGGAGCCCAAAAATAAAACAAAAAAGGAATCATTGCCCCGAGCTTCGAGCAAAACCCAGGACAGGTGCGCCAGCCCTACCGTTCATATTCGTGCGCACTTTGGATGGTTCAAACACGAATGCAAACCACGGGAAGAGAGAGTTTTGTTGAGGACGAGAGTTGAGCGTGCGTGCGTGGGGAGGAAACGATGGAAGAGTGGGGGCCCAAGGGGGAGAGGAAGACGGATGGACAAGTGGAAGGTAAGGGATGGGCATTGATATGTTTCATGTCAGTGGATCCGAGCGAAGCGTTGTCGAAAAAAACAAAAAGGAAACAAAAAGGAAACAAAAAAAAACTCACCGTCTGTCCTGCCTCCCTGACCTCGGTGACCCCTCTGTCCACCAGCGCCGGCTCCCGCGAATTTGGCCTTAGCTCCTCGTCCTCCCTTCTTGATCTTCCTCTTGCCTGTCAGACGGTCCTTTCCATTGACGAGGTGGGCCAGCTCTCCGCCGGGGAGGAAGGCGGGGTCGTTCAGTCCTAGGGGGTCGTCCTCTTTCTTCTTGGCTTGGGCCTTGGCGTGCCTCTTGCTCTCCACCTCTTTGGCTAGCGACTGGGCCGCAGTGGGGTTGACCTTGTTGAGGCCGAGCTTCCTCTTCTTGAAGGCTCTGACCTTGGCGTTGGGAAGAGCCGAGAGCGGATCCAGGGGGACGAAGGGCAAGGGTTTCTCCAACGGCTCCTCATCGAGGTCGTCAAAGCTAGTCTTGCATCTCTTCTTCCCCAGGTCGCTGCTGCCCAGGGATCGGACGACCGTCCTTCCATCTTCCAACCTCTTCATCGGCAGACCGTCCCTTCCGAGGATGAGACCTTGGCTCTTGAGCGACTTTTTGGGCCGCCGCTGCTTCTTCTTGGCCTTGTTCGCACCTTTGCTTGAGCCGAGCGGCCTCTCAGAGGACAAGGTTTTGGAGAAGACCTTGGAGAAGAGAGATGGGTCGAGCCTAGACGGCCCGGGGGTTGAGCCCTCTGATTCGTCATCTTCTTCATCCTCTTCGTCTTCATCCTCTTCGTCTTCATCTTCTTCGTCTTCATCTTCTTCGTCTTCATCCCCTTCGTCTTCATCCCCTTCGTCTTCGTCCTCTTCGTTGCCATCGTCATCATCGTCGTCTTCGTCTGCATCCTCTTCCTCGTCCTCGTCCCCCTCGTCCCCCTCGATCTCCTCGTCTCCTTCATTTTCATCCTTATCCTCATCCTCCTCCGCCTTTTTCTCAGCAAACTGATCGGGTGACTTGCTGGTCTTTTTGCTCTTTTTGGTCTCAGCCTGCTTCTGCTGTCTGATCTGCTGAGCCCTCTTCCTCTTCTCTTCGAGTCTGATCTCGATTTGACGAGAGAGAGAGAGAGAGACAGAGAGAGAGAAATACAAAGGAAAAAGGAAAGGAAGGAAGGAAGGAAGAATAAAGGGCGGAGAGTGAGGGAGAGGGATGGTTGTATGCTCTGAGAATGGGTCGTGGGTCAAACGGAAGCAAGCTCGAGCAAGGAATGAGACTCACTCTTTCGCCTTGTTCAAGGATTCGACGACCTTCCTTCGCGAGGACTTGTTGCTGACTTCTTCCACGGGCTCATCGTCGTCGTCATCGTCATCGTCGTCGTCATCCTGGCCAAGGTTGCGGTTCGTGGGCTGGTTGATGAAGGGTCGGTGCTGATCCGAGTCTTGTCCAAAGTTCTTGTTCCTGGTTTCAGAGTGAGACGAAGAGGAGGAAGAGGAAGAAGCCTCGGGCTCGATCCGCTTCGAGGGACTCGTCTTCGAGGGAGGCATGGCCAGCGGAGAGGGGTTCTATAAGCGCCGTGGAGCGCTCGTGTATTTATGTACCGGTTCTTTCCCGGCGATGTGAGGATTGAGCGGTCAAAAGCTGCTATGCTTGGGAAAGGGCAAGGCCTCGCTTCGGTCTTTTCTTCTACCTTTCACTTTTCTCCAAAAGGAAGGGAGGGGGGGTTCTGAGAGGGATCGATGTCGGCGGTAAGGGTGGGGAGGAGGGTGCAAAGGAAAGTGTCCCCATCCATGGTCTTCGATCCACACCCACAACTTCTCACGACCAGAGGTCGTAGATTTTTTTTTTCATTCCATTTTTTACCTTTTGCTTTTTATTTTATTATATTCTCATTTTTCACTATTTTTGCTCTACTCCTTCTTCCTGTTCCGTACTTGTCATGATTACATAACTGACGCGTCTGGCGAGAGAGGGAGAGAGGGAGGGCGAGATGGAGAGGGAGACTGTTATCGGAAGCGGAATCAGAGGGAAACGACGAGGAAAGAGGGGGTGGGGGGATTATTGATGGAGGATGGAGAGGATGGAGGATGGAGAGGATGGAGAGGATGGAGGATGGGGGGGGGGGGGAATGGAGGATGGAGGATGATTGAAAAGAGGATGGGAGAGGCAAGAGCGGTTGCGGAGTCGTTCCCACAAATCCACACACGAATCACTCACTACACGATCCTCTCAATAACAACCCAATCCTCACAACAAACCAACCAACCCCGGATCGCAATCACTCAACTCGAACCCAGACTCCGTGGCATTTCGCAGCTCGATCAAAAAGAGTAGGCATACAACCCACACTTCGTCCACTTCCGCCATCTACTCTCTCTCTCTCTCTCTCTCTCTCTCTCTCTCTCTCTCTCTCTCTCTCTCTCCCCCCCCCCTCACCGCATCCCCAATCTCCAACCACACCAAATCCAACCTGAACCCCTTCCCAACTCGACCATCAACCCCCCTTACATCACATGCCTCAATCCAACTAGCCCGCCATCCCCGACTCAAAAAAAGCTCTTTCCTTGCGGAAGGACGCAGAACGCAAATACGAAGGAAAGGAAGGGAAATAAATCCAAATATCAAAGGGATGAAAGAGGAGGAAGGAAGTCGACTTTGAATCTGAACCAGAAACAGACGGACTGACCGACGGGCAGGACGCCATCGTCGACCTCCTAATTTTTTTGAAGAAAAAAAAACCTTCCAAAGCTCGACTTGGTCCCTTTCACTCACGCTCACTTTCAGTGTTGGAGGGGAAAGAAAGAACCCCCAACTCCAGAAGCACACCAGCAAAGCTCTCCCTCTCTCCAAAATCCTACCACCTTCCTCAGTCAATATGGCCAAGCCAAGTGGATCCTCTTCCCGGGACCACCAACCCACCTTCGAGAAGGCTCAACCCCAGATCGTCGATGCTGACGATGACGAGCTTGAGGAGGGTGAGCTGGAGGAGTCGCCGCGACCCGAACCCCCTAGGCAAGTCCTCCCGCTCACCTCCGTCCACCGTCCGGAGGGCAAGAGGGAGACCCAGGCCGATCCCGAATCTGCTCCGTTCAAGCATCACTCCATCCCGTCCACCCTTCCCGAGCCAAAATCACGAGACAGGCCAGCAACGAGCCAGGAGGGCCCATCCCCCTCAGCCCATCATCCCAAACCTCGACAGGAGACACCAGAGCCGGAGGAGGAAGGCGCTGTAGCCGCAGACGAAGGGCGATCCAGCGACATTTCCGCCATCACGACACCCATCAAACGTACGCCCTCGCCTGCTGCAGCCCGACAAGGGACCTCAGATGCATCACACGAGGGTCCCAAGATCAAAGAGTCGGAACCTGAGCAAGCCAAGACTGACACGCCAGAGTTGAAAGGCCCAGAATCAAGCCAAGAACCTGGGGAGATCGTAGAGATCGAGATGGCACCTCCTCCCGACGCCGTGGCTGAGGCCAAGCCAGAGGCCAAACCTACCCAGGACTCTCCCTCCGAGCTCCCCCCCGCTCAAAAGGACGGAGAGCAGAGCAGTGGCACTGATCCAAACCCTGCAAAGGATCGTGACCAAACCTCCGTTGACGAGGCCCAAGAGGAGCAGCTCGAAAATCCCAAGACTCGAATCCAAACCTCCTCGCAGCAGCCTGTCAAAGGCGATCACCTGACTGAACTCGATGCTTCACAACCTCCAGCGGCAAGATCACCAAACGGACACGCCCCTTTCGAAACTGACAGCCTAGAGCCTCCTGAAGGTCCAGATCAAGTAGCGGCACCCCAAAAGCCTGCGCAAGATCCCTTGACTGGCGAGGCCAGCCAAGAATCAGCGAGCGGTGGTTCTCTGCAGCAGACCGCAGGAGAAGGGAAAACCGACTCAGAAGCCCCCGCCGCCGCAGTCGATGCTGCTGATAGAGTAAGCATCGAAGCAGAGGATGGAGCCAGAGTTGACGTGATGGACATGGAGATCGTAGAAAGAGTTCCTTCGGACGATGTCAAGGCTTCCGGAGCGGCCACTCGTGCTCCACCCGCACATCCGAACCTCGTTGTGCAGCCGGTGCAAGACGAGGCAGTCGCTGACGAGGTGGCCGCCAGTCAAAGCGAAGGAAAGGAGCAAGCTGGGAATGTCTTCGCCACTCCAGACGTCGAGATGGAAGACGCTGAGCCCGAAGAGGTGGGCGAGGTACCAAAAAGGACTCAAGACCTCGCCGAGGAGCGAGGGAAGCCTGAGGTGCAAGGAAGCCAACGTGACGGGACGGTCGGGGAAGAAGCTGCTGCCAAGGCAAAGCTCGAGGAGCATGCTGATGAAGTGCGCCAGTCTGAGGCCGAGAAGCAGAGGGGGGCAGAATTAGACGAGGAACAGGAGGGACGGAATGGGGAGGAGGAGGGGGAGGAAGAGCCGCGTCACAAAGAAGAAGGGGAACGGCGGGCACAGGAAGAGGGAAGGCAAAGGGAGGAGGAGGAGAAGCGTAAGGAGGAGGAGCAGGAGAAGCGAAAGGAGGAGGAGCAGGAGAGGCGAAAGGAGGAGGAAGAGGAGCAGAGAAAGGAAGTGGAGAGACGAGAGAGGGAGGAGAGACGGAAAGAGGAAGAAAAGCTCAAGGAGGAAGAGAAGCGAAGGGAGGAAGAAAAGCGAAGGGAGGAAGAAAAGCGAAAGGAAGAGCAAAGGCAAAGGGAAGAGGAACAGCTGAAAGAAAAGGAAAGGCTGAAGGAGGAAAAGAGATTGATCGACGAACAGAGGCGCAGGGAGGAGCGAAGGATGCTAGAGGAGCAACGGCAGAGGAAGGAGCAAGAGAAAGTGCAACAGGAGGAGCTGGCGAGAAAGATCGAGCTTCAGCGTGCCAAGGAAAGGGAGGCAGTAGAAGCAAGAGAGGCACAGCAGCAGCAGCAACGCCAGCTCGAACTTGAGCTCGAGAGGGAGAAGGAGTTGCAAGCGCGAGCCAGAGCCCCGAAACACAATCAGGCGCACAAGGACGCTGACCTTGAGCGCAGGCGTGAGGCCGAGAGTGCAAGAGAGGGGGAGATAGAGCGGGGCAGGGGAAGGGAGAGGGGAAGGGAAAGGGAAAGGGAAAGGGAAAGGGAAAGGGAAAGGGAAAGGGAAAGGGAAAGGGAAAGCGAACGCGAGCGCGAGCTCGAACGTATTCGAGACGCTGAGCATGAGAGAATGATGTTGATCAAGGAAAACGAAGAGGCGAGGCTAATATGGCTGTAAGTTTGGTGACATCAGGTGTATGCCCCTCCGTCCGCTGAGTACGTGTGCTGATCCAAGAATCCTCGCCTCATCAGGTCACTCCCGGGCAATGACCATCCACAATACTACACCGACACTGACTCGGATTCTTGCTTTGGCGACGGCGCCTACGACTTGATCGATTCAGAGGAGGAGGACCGGGATCTCTTTCCCCCTGAACCGCTAACCTTGCAGGAGCACATTCCACCACCATCCTACCATTACGCGGGTGCGAGCACGAGCAAGCGGATGCTCTATGAAACCGATCTACTGTTCGAAGACCGGACGAACGGGATCGCGGCTGGGGTCGCCAGGGGAAGGCGCAGGGCCGATGTCCACGGTAGGCTCGTCAGCCCAGATGCGGGCCACAGAGGCATGAATGCTCACGACCGCTCACAGTCGCCTATCCGCGGCCCATCCGGCATCAATCTGGATGACATACCAGTGCAAGAGTCTTTTGCAAGGTCGTTGGAGCCGGACGAGCGCGATGATCGTTCGTATCCTGGCCAGGCTCCTGGCAGCGACTCGGCAGAGCAGATGCTGTACTCGTCCGACTCGGAAGAGGAGGCCTCGAGACTGATGATGGAGAGGAAGAGGAGGCACATGCACCGCGTGGGGAACCGAGGGAACAAACTCAGCAGACCCAAGGGTGTTCGGTGGGCCAGAAGGGGGAAGCTCGGTGGGTGGACCGAGGCCAGGATGGAAAAGGAGATCGGCGACAGGATGAGGCACAGGATAGGGATCATTCAAAAGGACGGCATTAGAACCCTGATTGCTGCGATGCCTAAGGAGGACAAGGACATGCTTGCAGAGTTTCCCAAGCTCAGAGAATCCTTTGCACCGGTCGTCGAGACCGCTCAAGACGTTGATGCGACGATGAGGCCCAGGACCCTCCCCACAGATCTCTCCGAAGCTGCTCGGCTTGACGCCCAGCTGGGCCTCGGACCAGGCCCTCACAGCTCCTACCCCTCTGAAGATACCTTCGGCTTGGAGCAGAACCTTACGTCGACTTCGCTGGCCCCAACCTTGCTGAGGCCGGCGCTGACTGCCAGATCCCTACTGTCCAGCCACACTTTGAGGCACACCTTCCGCAATCCCCACATCGGCGCTTTGGCAAAGACAGCCCTCGACCTGAGGGAGAGCGAGAGCGTTCTCGGCAGGGCGATCGGAAGATGCTGGGCAGCCATGGAGCGCGGAGGCTGGGACGAGGATGGCCCTCATCTCGATGGTCAAGAAAAAGATGACGTCACGGCGGTTGACGGTGGGGAAAGTCGAGGCCCGACACTAGAAGCCGAGGTGGAATTGGAGACGCTCGGCTCGGTGACCGAAAACCCTGCCCTGGCTTACCTCGACAAACTCTTCGTCACAAAGGGCGGACTCGCCATCCCCAGGATGGATGAGTTCGGCCAGCCCATCTTCGAAGAGGTTCCTCCATCTCCGGGGGCAGGAGGCAACGGAGGAGAAGCGGCAGAGCCAAGAGCGCACAGGCTCGCAACCACATTACTCCCTGCCTCTGAGCAGCGGAGCGTTGTGCTAGGTGCCCTCGAGTGCATACACGAACTCGCGGCTGACTCTCGGGAGTATGTCGAGAGGCTCGAGGAAGTCAGGAGCCGACTCGCCAGCGTCAAGCGGAGGAGGGCCGAAGTGTGGAGAGGCGTGAGAGAGTGGGCTCTCGAGAAGGAGGAGAAAGGAGAGGGTGAGGGCGTCATGATGGTCGACGTTCCCAGCAGCCTAAATCCGAGCGCCGGAGCCCACGGAACCTCTTCAGCGGCGATCAACGGTACCAACAACCCTACTGACCCTTCGTCCTCGACCCTTGTCTCCGTCGAGGGGAAGGCCGAGGACGGCGGTGCGCCTCCTACCGCAGCCGCCAGCGCCACGAGCGGAGCAGCCACTGGCGGCGCCAAAACCGGCGAGAAACCCAAGAGCTCTGCAACCGGGAAGAGGAAGAGGGCCAAAGGAACCTCTGCTACCACCGCCGCCGCCACCTCTACAAACTCTGCTGGCGCCGCCGCCACCCCTGCGGCTGGCTCGAACGGGGCGGGATCGGGCGATACTGGTCGCAACTCGAGCGTTGTCGCTCATGCGACCACCGCTCCCGCTCTGAATGTCTGACCCAACTTGCTCCTCTTCTACCCCATTTTTTTCCACCTCATCTATCCGGACTCTATGCCGCTTCGGTGAAAGCATGCATCTCACCCACTCCTACGTTTCCACCTAGTTCCCCAACTTTCTTGCCTTTTTTTTTTCCCTCTTTCTTCCTTTTTTTTTTTTTTTTTTTTTTCCCTGGCCCTCTCCCTCTTTCATTCATTCTCTCTCCCTGTCTCTCTCCACCAAACCCTCCCCCCTCCTGCCTCTCCTTCCTATCTCAACCTCCCCTTCGCTCCTTTTTCTTTTCCCTGGCCGGGCCTCTCAAGTTCTAAAGAATCTTGTGAATAATCATCCCTCTCCTGCCCTCCGTCTTCCCCCTTTGACTGTTGTAAATCTACTATCCCTTCACTGTGCGATGCGGCCACGGGGAAGGCGTTGAAATCAATGCCCCATATGCGCATACATCCAGTTGGGGTGGGGAACCAAAGGGATGGATCCCACCTGGGGGGGGGGGGTTGCGGGGGAACTCCTCCTCAAGCTTGTTATCGAGCGCGAGGGAAACCAAGGATCGGAAGACGTGAGCACCTACATAGCAAGTCCATCCTTTCCGGTCATCCGTGACGTTGCAAGATCAAGCATGTGCCCATGTATGTATGAATGTATGTAATGTCCTGTATGTACGTAACTCACCGCACGCATACACATGTTTGTGTTTGTCCCGCACATCAAAGGGAGAGAGAGAGGGATGGGAGAACCTACGGATGTGCGCCTGTACGTACTGTATGCGTGTAGAATGATACCTTTCTTCGTCATCCAGACGTGTGTATCGCACATACAGTATGTATCACATACAGTACAGTACATACAGTACACATGTACGTACAGAACGTTTAAATGCACGCATGTTTGAACATATAATTACTGTACTGTACTGTATGTACACAGAAGGAGAAGATCTGTAACCAAGAAAAAAAATGTCGTACATTGACACCTGTAAGATCCTTGACAGTTGCTCCCAGGAAGAAGAGGAGTGCCACGGAATGGCAAGGGGAGGGGGGAAGGGGGGGGGGAGGGCTTGGTTAGATATGCAAGCTTTTGGGTGAAGCAAGTCAACGCCGTAAGGCCATATCAGAGAAACGGTGCATACTTAGTCTCTCTACCTCTTTACCGCCTACAGGGAAGCTTGTAAACGTGAACACGATTCCTTGCCCGAGGAAGGGGGGCGGGGGGTTTGGAGGGAGCATTATCTCCTTGGAAGGGTGCTTGCTGTTGCGGTGCATCTTTAGATCCACACCTTCCCTCTCTCCCTCTCTCCCTTTCTTCCTTCTAAGCAAATGCTCGGTCGCTTTCGATGAATATGTTCGAGATTTTCAGGTGGCCTTGGAAGTGGGGTTGGAAAAAGCAGGGGTGGGGGGATGGGGGGTTGATACCTCTACGTAGGGACTCGGTGAACCAAGCTCAAAGTGGACGAAAACAAGTCCAGGCTCCCCGGGATGGAAGACGACTGTACTAACTATTGCTGATGATGGAAACCCCACTACGACTTTCGATCCATTCTTCTTCTTCTCATTTCGAATCCCCCCTCACTCTAAAATAGACCCGCCCAGCAACGGCCCGAATGGGACGTGAGGAGGTCAGGCAAGCGGGTGGCCTCGAACTAGTAGGCGATCTCTCAAAAACGAAGCCCTACTTTCCCTCCTTCTCCCCTCCCTCCTCCTTCTTTTTTATTTTATTTCTTTAGATCTCCTCTTCATCTGGTTTGCAGTCGTGGCCCAAGGGGGGTAGGGACGGGATAAAGGGTAAAGAAAGGGGTGGGGGCGAGGGGGAAGGAGGGTAAGGTTTTAGCAAGGGGCATGGTTGGCCCAACCCCCTGAACGCACGCACAGTCCATCCATCATCCGTTCCTTCCCCCATCCTCAGCTTTGTGATCTTATAGTAGTGGGAAAGTGGTCCATAAACTCAGTCACGTGTGTGCAACACTGTAAGCTTTTCCTTTCCCACTTTTATGTTTTACAAATTGTGATTCACACTCATACTGATTGGGCTTTGTTGCTTTCAAAGCTTTACCCTACCACTTTTCTCACGACCAATCATAGAATCTTTTCGAATTTCCCCTTCCCTTCTTCTTTCCTCACAGCAAATCCTCCACGGAAGTTAATCCCCAAGTGGAAAAGGGGGTGGGTTAGAATAGGCCAGCTTCCACTTACCATTCCCTCTCCCTTCTTTCTTTCTTCTTCCCCCCCCCCTCCCCCCCGGCTTGCCCCCTGTGCTGCTCTCCGCATGAAAGTTCCTTCATCTCACCTGGACTGGAGGTTTCGGGACCGCCAGTAGATGCGGTCAACTCAAGTTCATATCTTCCAGACATACCTTGAATCGAGTTTCGGCGTTTGGAATGGGAAGCAGGAGAGAGTATTGTCAGTCCGGGCCATCTCCTGTGCAGGGCAAGGTTGGGGGGGGGGGGGTTACTGAAAGAGAGGCTTAGCTACGATGAGAAAGGGCCCGGGGTGTGAATGATTCGTTTAATAGCTTTTTTGATCCTCTTGGGTGTCCTCTCTTGCCACGTGGTTGGGCAAGGCTTTTTTAAACTTTTCAGATTTGGATTTCTTTGTAGCTGCGGCTTGGAAAAGTCGATGCATCCGTGCAGCGCTTAGGCTTCGGGGAAACGATCTTGTTCACCCACACTTCTTCATGCTTCTGACTTCCGTGTATTTTTCTTTTATTCACGATTTTATTGCTGGCGGTTCATCCATGGTCACAAGAACATAAGAAAAGCAGGTTTCTCACCGAGGACTTGTTAAGATGGATCGAAGATGATTTGCTCTCCTCGGAATCGGCCACGACCTTCTCACTATCCGGTTCTGACCACAGCTGGAGAGACAAAAAGCAATTCTCAAAAGCTCGTCTATGGGCTTGTCCTATCCCTCTCGGTCTCCTGCGAACTTGGTAACAAGCTTTGAAGGGTTCGAAAAGCACCGACGTCTCAGGGCCAATAGACCACTTTGGAGAACCAAGGTAAGATCATTTCCTCATCCCTAGTAGGGTTTTCGTCCATCACTATTCCAGCACGCCACGCTCCATGTTCACAGAGTGAATATCTTGAGGACGAAGAAAGGAGAGTAGTAAAAGAGCGGCTGAAGGCGAGAAGAGAACAAGGAAAAGTACAGGATCACGGGAACAAGAGAAGGAAGGGCACAGACATGAACGTCCGACAGTTGAACTGTCCCACATGTCTGCCAAGTCTCTCGTCGGTGTGGAAGGGAGGGTTTGGGTCCCAAAGAAAAAGCAAAAGAGGGTAAATGAAGGAAAAGACGCCTCTTCCTTCCAAGGGAAGACCGGATTGGGTTCCTCGAAGTTCCTGTCTCCTCGTCCAGCAAGCAGGCCTGCATGGAAAATCTGCGTCCAAAGCTTAAGTATCTGCAATCGCGGTCCAGCGATAGGGTCTGTGAAACAAACCCTGACCACATCTTAGCGGCTTGGACCACCCGTTCGGCCAGGAACCATACTCAGTACAAAGTGTACCTCCATGCGACGACAAGCTCCTTCCTGCCTTTTCAAAGGATGTCCGAGAGTATGCCTGAACTCCAAAAAGAGCAATGAAAAAAAACGAAGAAAAAAAAAGAGCTGTGATCCCGTTTCCACACTCATAGACTCACACATGCTGGCATTTGATGTACATACACATACAGTACGTCTTGGGTCTCAGTAAAAGGAGATGACCAGCTTCCAGTCTTCTCTTTCGATACTGGAGGAGCCGGCTTCAGGAAGGAGAGGGACTGCTCAGGGTTTGTTTGTGCTTCAGTGGCCTCCCCCCCCCCCTTCTTTGATCCTTTTACTTTTGCTTGATTTATCTATTTGGTGGGGTAGGGTGTTCGAAGGGCACGGTGGAAATTCCTTATCTTCATGCATTCAGCTGGTCTCCTTCGTTCTGGGGCACAAGATGAACGAACCAGTCATGAGTGTGAGTATGACACGATAGAATCGTAGATTCACCTCTTCACCATAAATGCTCGTGTGTACTAGTCAGGAGTGTTCCCTGTCTATGCATCAAGGACAGGGGGTTAGGGGAAAGAAGAGACGAGAAAAAGGTTCTCACTCAGACAAACAAATTGAGCTTCGTGCCACGAAACCTTTCTCGCCCCCCTTGCCCCCCCTTGCCCCCTTCACCCTAACCCTTTGGAAAACACCGCTCGCTTCGCCAAGACTACCCTTATGGTTTTTCGTATCAGATTGCAAGCCCTCCAAAGACTCAAACCCAAGGTAAACCTGAGTGAGGATCCGTTGACGAAAATTAGAGTCTGTTTTCCGGTCCTGCGAGTAAGGGGGGAGAGTGAGAGCTATCTATCGCGTGCTCAGAACCAGGATCTCGAGCAAGTGGCCTCCTCGAGTAAGTCAGAGAGTCGTGGCAATCACCCAGGTGAGTGCATTGGCACAGATTCCTTTGAATTTCTGTTAACTCACGAAATCGTTCCCACAAGGCGAAGGCAGACGAGGTTAGTTTTGGCTGTACTTACTTCAGTTTCGCATGCTGTTGGTTTTAGGGGAGTCTTGAAATGGGGACCACAACCCGCCTCTTTGAACAAGTCCCTCATGCTCTTCTTTTGTTTTCTTTTGTAAAAATGAACTCACATGAGACAAAGTCGGGTGTCCGTCATGTTTGGTGGGTTCAAATCGGGCTACGAATCATTCATGATTGCTACCAAAGATGAGACTGTCTCATCATTGCTTTCTCAAAGGCTTCAATCCATTCCGATTCCGAGGTCCTTGGGTGGTCAGGACAACTGGAACTGCTCCTTTCCCGCGCGGCCCACCCAACTGTCTCTTGGCCCACGCACTCCTGACTGGCTCGATCAATTTGTGATTTTCGAAAGGTGATGCGATGAGTCTTTGCCGATTCGCAATAAGCCTCCGAAAAATAGTAAGAGATAATGGGGACGGTGAGGAAGGCAGGGACCAAAAACCTCCCAACCTCTTTCGCTCTAACCAACGTTGACGGACTAATCACAACCGAGTCACATTGTCCAGCCAGGGGTGGGCCCTTAACCACCGCCACCAACATCTGAAAAGATAGTGAACGAGGATGGTTGGGGACATTCAAAGATCCAAAGGAGAGATGGAAAGAGAGGATTGGGAATGAATACTACACATCCAATTACAGATGTCGCCCATTATCTTCGAAGCATAGGCACCAAGCGGAGCGAAAGTGTGTTCCAACTCAAAGGGGTTGGTTACTCTCTTCTAAATCCACCATAAACATTTAATCTCCAACACTCATAACTCTGTATTAAGAAAGAAAGAAAGGTCCAGTGTCCGGAGATTCGATCAACCCTCAACAGCCCACCAAACTTGGGCAACGAGGTCGTGTTCGATTCGCGCGGTGAAGCTGTAACTCTCATTACTGAGTCGCATCTTCCTTCGCATTCGATGCCAAATCTCCCCCCCTCTGCTCTTTTCCTTTCTTTCTCTCTCTCCACGGCCCAGCTCAACTTGAAGTAAGACTGCTCGTTCGCCGGCGAAAGAGATAATGATCATGAAATGACTATGAGCTGTCTCACTCTTTAAATGGCGGGCTATCACCATTAAGACTTGGCCCTAAAGCTCTGTTTGAAAACTTCAAGATCACAAGATTAACAATTCACTTTAACTTAATATGAAATATATAAGCCCTGTGGTCCTTGTGTTAGTCTCACATATCGATTTTGATCGTTCTTATTCCTCGCTACGAACTTGTTCCCTGGCTCCTGTCAGCCGAGCCTGAGCCTCACGCCTTAGCCGGCTCTCCGGTTTCCCCCTTCACCTTCTCTCCCCCACCCCTCTTTTCTTTCGCCTTTTCGTTTTTTTTTTTCTCTTCAAGGAAATTTCTCAAAAGAAAGAAATTTTATATTCAAAAAGGCTTGCTTAGTGCTTTTCTACCTTTTTTCCGATCTCTCTCTCTCTCCCTTTTTTTTTTTTTTTTTTTTTTTGCCTAATGGCGCGCGCGCCAAAGGACAGGAAATCCAGAGCTCCCTTTTTTTTTCCAAGGCTTTGGTTTTTGTCGAGAATTTCCCTGAAAACCATCGAAAAGTTTTCATCGGTTTGGAGACTTACCTTTCCATGTGATCGGGTTGCCTGACTGGCAAATGGCGGGTGTGTATCACATCGGCAGCTGAGAGGCTGCGAAAGGCCAAAAGGCCAAAATCACAAGGGCACGCAATAATTCGACGAAAGGGAGGCGACATGAGAGAGCCAACCGTATCTTATGGTCACTACTACTGCTTTTCCAGCGCTCACAGTTACAGTCACAAGCGTGAGAGCCATGAGCGGGATAGGAAGGAAGAAGAATCTTAGAGCTTTAAAATCTCTTAATCACCAGCGTGACCGAGAGTTGCTCCCCAGTTTGGTAAAATTGGTGATTTTAGGTGGATCCGGACTTCAAAGCTTACGAGCTGTTATGCAGTGACTCACGACCAAAATGACCTCTACTAATACTCAGACTCAGCTTGTGACTGTCCGAAGTTTCTCGCCGTTATTATCGATCTTTTTTTCCGTCGTCTTCCCTGATAAAACTCATCGCGGTTTGTTGGGTTTATCTTGTCCCCTGACTTGACATCAACTCGAAAAAAATAGACCGGACTCCCCAGCCCGACTTACTTGTGAAAACATAAATGATCGTCCTTTTATAGTTGCGGACCAGTTATACTTACTGTAACTACACTCGCTCCGACTTAACTGGTCAATTATTCCTAGTTTTTATTCAAAAAAATTCACATTTATTCTTGCTACTTAGTCGTTGTTGGAAGGCAGGCTGCCTCTTACCATAGTTGGGAAAGTCCAAGGCTTGCCCTTTAAGTAGATGCTTTATCCGAGGGAACCTGAGCCCATATCGATTAGACTCCCACAACAAACATGTTCATGTCACCATTAAATCCAAAGCTGCTGTTATCCCTTCCCTCCCAAGACTTGGCCGTAAATTCTTAGAGGAGAAGGACTTAAAATTCAATTATTGATGTGGATTATCATCCTAATTTGCTGGGAGAGTTGGGTTTCGATTTGTTTTTGCCTTGAGATACGGAGCAAGGTTTTAAGGGGCAAGATTACAGAAACATAACCAAGAAAAATCTAACTAAGTCTTTAGGGCCTCTCGAAAAGCTTTCTGTATCGCTTTCCCCCTCCCCAAAATCTTTCCCCCTCAACAAGCTGTTATATGATCGGATCCAAGACAAGGCTGATCTGGGTTTTGCTAAAAACTCCTTTTCTTCCTCTCTTATTAGGCCCTAAAATCGATAAAAGATTTCTAGAGTCATAAGTGTCCACGGGAAGAAAACGTTTCCGTGACTCGCGAGTTTCTCTCTTTACCCCCTTCACACCTTTGAGGGGAAGAAGGAAGAATCCAAGCCAGAAAAGTTAAAAAGAATCTTGTTTCGAAGGATTCGAAATAAGAATCGTATCTGATTTCTGACGGAAAGTCCCAACTTTCAAATCAAGGATTTGGGGCAACTGAGTTATAAAAAAACAAGTTGAAAAATGGATGGAAACCAAAAGATGGACCGGAAAGCCAGGGAAGAGCCTTCTCCAAAGGCACCACAACTGTGGAACCAAGTCCATCCGCGTGAAACCCGGCGTGAGACCAGTCACCGGCCCCTCGAAAATCCAGCTCCTCTCCCCCCTCCCTCCACCGTCGCATCGAACTTTCACGTTTGGATTTCTAATGTCCTTTCAAAGGTGAGTTTAATAAAAAAAGTTCGTTACACAAAGACCGGCGTTGTTAGAGCTCTAATTTAAAAGAAAAAAGAAAAAAGGATAAAGACGAGCAAGGTCGCTCTCCTTTCCCACTCCCCCTTTCAACCGCCCCACCTCGTTCCGAGGTTCGGCGGCCGTCCCTGTTACTCATCGTTCTAGTACCTGTGTTCGATCAATTAAGGGGTGCTCCTACACCTTTACTCTTTATGGTTGGTAGATCTCTAAACCCAAAGCTCTCTTATTCTCTTGAAGGGTACCGAAACTCTCCCTTATGTTTTGCTATTCCACATTTTCACCAGGCTCGTCTTGAACCAGTCATCTGGTCCCTCACTCTCGCCTCTTCGCCTCCTCCCTCTCTCCCATGGCTTCGGTCGCTCTATAGTAGCAATGCACACGGGGAAGTGGAAGGGAGGTCATCTAAGAAATCCGAGTGAAGGGGAAGAGAAACAGGGACGGAGAGGGATCAGAAAAAGGGGGAAGTGAAAATGAGAACTAGGACCAAGGTGAGGGAGAGGGAGAGGGAGAGGAAAATGTAAAGGATAACAATCATGAATAAAGAATAGATGAGCGAGTTAGTCCAACTGTTGTAAAGCTTAGGGAGAGAGAGAGCAGGAGGGGAGGAGAGAGAGAGGGAAAGAGAGAAGGGGGGGAGGGAGGGAAAAAAGAGAAAGAACGAGCGAACGAAAGAGAGAGAGAGAGGAAAAAAAAAGGACCTTTCCCTCTTCTTCCCGACCCTACCGCCGCGTCGACGTCAAAGCACGCCAGCATACAGCACCTACATACATTTCATACCTACATTGCATTTCCGCACCCTCCTTCCCTCCTCACCATTTCTCCAACCCTTCCACCTCTCCTTACCACTCCCCCACACCTTTCACCATACCCTCCTCACTTTGATCGCCAATCTTGGACTAAAGCCCTTTCCCAACATCCCCGGGCTCCCCCCCCCCTTCATTCTCTCCTACTTTACTCTTCTTCCTTCGTAATCTCTTGATCCCACCTCTTGACTTGCAACTGCCAAACCCTCTTTCTTCTTTTCCTTTTTCGTTTTTTTGGCTTCAGTTTGCCCACTTATCGAGGCTTCTCGAAGAAGGAACGGTCGCGTCACTCCTGCCTTCTCACCAGGAGCATCAGCAAGCGAATCTCAACTATCCATCTGGTCAGCGATAATCTGCGCCGGTCCTCCTCCTTCCTCCAAAACGGCGACTGCCTCGATCGCTAGCAGTTCCTTCTCAAGAACAAAAAAAGGTCTTCACCCCCCCTGGCCCCTCTCATTTTTCCTTTGTTCGATCTCGAACCTTTCGGCCTATTACAGTCTAAGATCTTCGTCCTGTTTTATAGACTTTCAACACATCTCAAGAGCTCGTACCGTTCCCTTCCTCGTACTCTGAATTCCCCTTTCGTCGTTTTCTCTTTCGCCGCCTTCAATTCACTGACCCGGCCCCATCAAGAAAAAGCTTTTCGGAATCCCTTCATATAACTGCATTTCGACAGGCCCCCTTCCCGCTGTTCGAGTTCCAAGTTCCCTAGCTTTCGCTTCCCGCTGATTGTCGTACCTAGGGAGACATCTCGACCTTACACAAGCGAGTTCTCATTACCTAGCTCACGGGACTCTCCCTCCCTCTCCTTTTATATACTCAGACTTCCAAGCATTAAGAAGGGCCTGGGAGTAAAAAGCAGCGATCAGCAACCACCATCCCCAACTTGCACCGCAAAATCAAGGCTCCAACGAGTTCTTGGACGCTTCTCAAAGCAGCGCTAGACGCGTCTTTCTGGAAAAGTGAACCAAAGAAGGGCAAGCAAGCAACCTCCCTTAAGCTTTCGCCTGGGACGAACTTTTTTTTCTTGATTTCATCGATCCGCGCATCTTTCACGGCATTCTTTTCCGCCCCTTGCCTCGGGACAAATTCGAAAAGAGACAAAGAAAATGTCCACAGTCTCTCCCTCACTTCACCATGGCCACCACGGTGCCAGCAATGGCAGTGGATATGCGCCCAACTCGCCAGTCCCAAGCGCTTCGGCGGGCCAGCACGCTACCTCTCAGGGTAATGGAAATGGTTCCTCAGCTGATGCGACTAGCCATGCTTCTGGAGACAATCCAGCTCGCCAAGGCTCCGTACCAGCCTCGGGTTCTGGCTCTGGCCCGGGATCAGCTTCGGGCTCCATGTACGGCGATGCTCAGGCGGGCCACCACCATCAGCACCACCACCACAACGCTGGTCATCACGGCCATCACTCTCTTGCGAGCCCGGTTGCTGGTGGCCACGGCTCTGGCTGGTCTCCTTACGGCTACCCTTCGGCTTCAGTTTACGGAGGCAGCCCCGGCCCGTATGGTCACCCCTCCCACAACACCTACTCGCAGTACGCCAGTGGGTACGGATATCCCAACAGCGCAGCTCATCACGCCGTGACAGCTCCTCCAACCCCTAGTGCCGCCGGGCCCGCGTACCACTCCTCGAGCATGGCTGGAGTGATGATGCACCATGGCCAACAGCATGGCTACACCTATGGTCATCAGAGTCATCACATGGGTGCCCACACTCCCACCCACCCGCACACTCCTCATTCCCACGCTTCACCGTATTTCCCCGTGAATGGTGAGGCTGGCCACGTCAACGGATCCGGGGTGAGTAAAATCAGCAATTATTGGAAGACTGCACCTTGGTTTTTTTTGTGGTTGGAAAAAGAGTTGGGGAAGGGATCAGAAGATACGCTGGCAGAGCGGGGCATAACAGAGAGACAGCAGAAATATCAAGAGGATCTTGGATGGAGGGGTGAGAGGGGTGATGAGGACGCAAGTACTGACATTTTCAACTTGATTTCCTTCCGCGCCATCTGTCTATCATATCACGTAAAAGGCCCTATCTTCTCCGTCCTACACCTCTGCTCCTCAGTATTCGACGCAACTGCCTCTCGCTGGTAGGCACCGCGTGACCACCACCCTGTGGGAGGATGAAGGTACTTTGTGTTTCCAAGTTGATGCCCGTGGCGTATGTGTCGCAAGGAGGCACGACAACAACATGATTAATGGCACCAAGCTACTCAACGTGTGCGGCATGTCTCGAGGAAAAAGGGACGGAATTCTCAAGAATGAGAAGGAGAGGATCGTCGTCAAAGTTGGTGCCATGCACTTGAAAGGAGTCTGGTGAGTGCTTAGCTTTAAACAACCATTCCTCCGAGCTATTCAGAATGCGCCTCTTCAGAAGGTATCATGTCAATGTGCAATTTGTTTTTTCTTTTACATTTCAATGATTTCTGACCACTCCTTACCATGGTCCTCTACCATCTCGATCGCACCCGGGCGGCGCTTGGTTAATTTATCCTTTTTTCAACCTGCCTGTAGGATTTCGTTCCAACGTGGCAAGCAGCTTGCCGAGCAAAATGGTATCGCAGATACCTTGTATCCCCTCTTTGAAACCAACATTCAGTCCTTCTTGTACCACCCAGACAACTACCCAAGGACAGCTGCTGTTATGGCCGCAGCTCAGGAGCGCCATGCTCAGAGGCAAAAGGTGCCTGGAATGCCCAGTCCAAGCGCCCTTGGAGGGTCCCAGCCTCCGCCACTCATGCGGGCAAACACCACCCCGTCCAACTCTTTGCAGAAGGACCAGAGCGCTGAGAACGGGGTTGGACTAAACGGAACTATGGCTGGAGCCAGCTGGAATGGTGCTCACAACAACAGTCACCCTCATGACGGCCACACTTCTGCGCCACCGACCGCTCATCAATCGCCTGCTTCTCTCCACTCTCATGGGCAACAGCAGCACTTGCAGATGAGCCTTTCTGGAACGTCTTCCCCGACACTGTCGCAGCAAGCGTACGGACAGGCCTCGCAAGGCGCCCGACCTCCTCCTGGCGATAGGCGCCACTCGATGCCAGTCACCCTCGCCAACATGCACAACCACCCAGGCCATTCGGAGAACCCCTACGGCGCCTCCAATGTCGGAGCGGCCAACACCGCTGGCGGTCCTGCCGCTGCCACCCACAGGAAGGTCTCTGGGCTCAAGCGCTCCTGGAACGACGAGGATGACGCTCCAAACGTCCTCGACCACAACGGTCATCACCTTCACGGCTCATCTAACCCATCCCCTTCTGAAAAGGAGATGCAGAGGACTGGAAGTGCCAGCTCGGTCGGGAACGGCTACAAGCTGGAAGGAGAGAACGGGATCCCAAGCCCCAGCGTGAATGGCAGAGCAAGCAAGAAGAGCAAGCAGCAGACGTCACAGGCTCACCAGTCCCACCAAGCTCACCACCCGATGCACCCAATGCAGAACAATGTAGGCATTTGATCGGAACTGCGTGAAATGCTGATCCGCCTCGAATCTATGAAAGCCGTCGAGGAAGAGGATCAAATTACGGCGAGGGGGTCTTGATGTCGAGGACCTAAAGAGGATGAAGTAGAAGTCAGCCAAGCCCGAGGGCGGGATTTCAACGCTCAAAATACCAAGGGTAGAAGAAGAAATGATAAAAAAAGCACCCCGCCCCTTTCCCCCAAAAAAATAAACAGCAACAGAGACAGAAACATGAAAAAATAAACCCAGAAAAAAAAAAAGGATCCCTCTTTCCCACTTCTTCTCAAGTTCGAGAAAAAAAAGCCATAGTCCTTCAATCAATCCAATCCCTCTGCCCCTTCGACCTCTACATTCTTATTTTGTCCTATTTATTTTGTCTTTGTTTTCACTCAATCATTGCTCCTCGTCTTCCTTAACCCTTCGGCTTCTTCTATCAGCGTTCCATCTCTGTCATCCTGACCACTCCGTCCGGCCCCTTAATTTCTTGAAAGGCCAGACAGCGTAACCTCTGGGAGGAAGGGGAGGAAGAGGCTCTGGAGGAAGGGGTGGGGGGGGGGGGGGGGGGGGTTGATGAAGGGTTTCAAGAAAAGAGCGGGCCAAAGGTAGGCTTCTGAGAGTCACCCTTCCCGATCTCGCCACAAACCTAATTTGCCTCCTTGACGATAAATTATTATTATTATTTTACAAAAAAAATCTTTAAAGCGAAGCCATTTCTCCTCTTGCTTCCCTTGCCTGTTTCCGACTTCGATTGTGGAAAGAAAGCGCACGACTCTGACCTCAGTCGAGGACCTCCTTTCTCTCTTTTTTTTTTCACATTTTCTCCAAGAGATGCCTTGTAAACGCATCGTTGTGACAGTTGCAGGATGGAACGGACCTAGCGATCGTGCGTTTTGTGAGATCGCCTAGGCTCGAACACTGAAAATGTGTAAAGACACACAAGATTGTTACCTCGATCCGATTCCTGAGAACTTGAGACGCACAGTCAGGATGAAGGCTCTGGAGGGGAATGGGGTTTCTTCGATCATTCCGAAGACGTGGATCATCTTCAAGAGACGGGAACCTCGTTCAGCATTTACAGATCAGTTGGGCGCAGAGAGAGAGGGAGGGAGAGGGAGAGAATAGTAGCATGAAGGAACTAGTGAAAAAAAGGGACGTGGGAAAGGTGCCTTTGGGGAGGATCAGGGGCAATAGCGTCATTTTCTTCTCACAGTACCGGGGGGAAGGGGGGGGGGGAGGGTTGCGGGTTCCTTATGCTACTCGAACATCGGTTCATCTTCGGACCCTGTTCCCTTACCCAAAACCCCTTTCATCAATGCCGACAGAAGTCTCATCGATCTCCTTCCTCCGTTCTACCTTTACGGTGGGGATTTCCATACCCTCACTGATGCTTTGCATACACTTGCGGTGGCTCATGTCCCTCACCGGTTTTCGAAGACCTGCCACATGGGAGGGAAGCCCATGTTATTACCTTTTTGCAGGACCAGCATGGCTTTCGAGTGAAGCACGTAACCTTTTATGAAACCCTGTTTCGTGTACGGTCACCGGGAACGGAGATTGCCGGAAAAGAGAAAGAAAAAGAAAAGCAAAAGCGAAAATAAAAAATCAATAAATTGGGAAGTCAACGATGGAGTGCGAAACGAGGACAAAGAGAAAGGGATCGACCATAGATGTGAGTGTCCGAGCCCGGAGGACCGGGAAAGGGACACGAAAGGAAGCGGTCAGGGATTCTCACCTGATCTATAAGACTCGATACAATGCATTCGACGTCCTCCACATCTAGACCTTGATCCTGCCACGACAACCTTGCGGCCGCAAGGAGCGTGTGCAGCCTGATCGTCGGTGGGGCATTCGACGGCGGGGCAGAGAGTCTAGAAATGACGAGGCTGCGAGATAGAGAGAGTCAAGGAGAAAAAGGGAAAGAAACGACGTCAAATCAAATCACTCTGCTGGGAAAACCCCAGACGTCACTCGCCCAATTCACATCGATTCTGCTCAGAGATCCAACTCCCACTCACTTTCCCCTCCTCCGACAGATAAAGAGAAAGGAAAGACGATCCGGGACCAAACCCCGTCTCTGACTCACGTTTTTCGGATCAAATTTCTCCAGATGCCGACACTCAACTTCTCTTTTAAGATCAGGTAGAGACCGTGGGCTCTGAACCAGTCGCAATTTCTGTCCAGCTCAGAGATTGCCCCGAACCCATTCCCATTCTTAAGGTGATAGACCAACCCCTCGAACTGATGTGTGAGAGAGGCTTGCCGCAAGAGGAGGACTTCTGGGTATCTCCCGAGGATCAAGTATGAACTGATCAGAGGGATCAGTATCAATCTGTCCTCCATGCGAAGAGCGAGATTGCCAGAGACACATGAATGCAAAGCATACAAAGTTGCAAAGATTCAGTCAGAAACATGTCGAGTTTGGACAATATGGAGGCTGAACGGGTTGCCAAGCTCACCGTTTGTTTTTCATCTGCCTTATGGTACAATTATCGAAGGCCCATCTGAGGTGGTTGGATGCCTGTCCAGCGATCACAAGATGGTGAGCAACTCTTTCCGCCTCTTCTACGCGCAAGCGTCGAACCCAACTCTTAGACTCACGACCCTGATGCTCTGCTGAAAGAACCTGAGGCGGCCGACATAATATCGGTAAGTAACCCTGTCGGCCCTTGAAAAGCAAGATTCGCCACTCCCGTCATCGCGGAGACCTTCCGAATTTACCGCCAATGCAGAAGACTTGTTAATTTTGAACGCGTTTTCCACCGAACCAACCACCGTCTCGCACAACCTGGTGTTGTTGAGCTGTTCGGACGGGATGGAAAGAAGGCTGATGAGCAAGGGTGCTAGGTGAGGCCCTTTTCATTCCTAATCTCTGTTGAGAGGAAATCTGCGAAAGCCCTGACTTACCTTGAAGTAAGCCTTGAAACTGAGATTGGCTAGCATGAGAACAGCCGCCCTTTTCGTGTCCCCTCCGTACGCCGGAGTCCTGTCGTTCCCTGCGAGCCCGGCAGACTTTGACAGCCGACCCGCAGCGTCCGTCGTTTTCGGCATCTTGGCCGAGTGCATCAATCGATCGACCTGGATGGGGGTTTACGAGAAGCGAGGAAGGTCAGTGTCGTAAAAGAATCAAGTGAGAGTTCGATTTTGGTTCCAACAAATCTTCCTTGAATCCCCATTGAAGAGACCACCTTCCCTGGGGGCCAAACTTTTCCCAGTCCATCTTCATTTCTCTCTTCTACTTTTCATTTTCCCTTTCCTTCTCTGAGCTCACAGTGGTCGCCAGCGTCACGAGGCTTGTGGCAAAAAATCTCAGCGACGGAATGAACCAGCTCGTTTCGGGCATGGAGAAAACGTTGGAAGCTCGGCTGCGATCAATCAGAGAAGGTGAGGGTCAGGGCGAAGTCTTGCTTGAATTTCTCCAGGAATCCGAGATAGACTCACGAATAGACCATGGCCCAAGCTTCGTACGCTTTGACCCAATCGGTTGCATCGTTGAATGCATCGAGGCTTGCTGAAGCACCTCCCCAGCCTTGACTACTACCGTTCACCCCTCCTAGACTAGGGGCGCTCGATACGGGAGGAAAGTCACGAACGTACGCCAGGAAGTCGGAAACAAGTGATTGGAATCGGTCCGAATCGAGAGGCAAGGACGAGGCCGGCAGCTTTTGGAGCACAGTCGACGAGAGATCTCTTGGGTGCTTGTGTCCCAAGGGGAAGGAATAAAAAATGTCAATGTTCAAGCACTCATCTTCACAAGCGAGCTTGAAGGATGAAAAAAGGATGATGAAGATGGACTGATGATGCTGGAGCTGCAGAGGATGAACCATCCTGCGCCGTGCAAAAATCGAGACGAAGGAATTGTGAAGGAGAGAAGGGTGTGAGGGAAGGGGGCATCAAGACTTGGTCCGCTCACATTTTGGAGATCCTGCTTGATGCTGCAGTACTGAGTCAGCTCGAGGTCGAAAAAGGCAACCAAGCTTTGTTCGTTGAGAGTGCTGGCGGAGGACCTGATGCCATTCAGGTAGTCGCTTAGGCTGGCCATGTTTCTTTGTCCCTTCCTTTTTTTGTTTTCTTCCGACTTGACCTCTTCTCGCAGAGAGCTTCCGAGCTTGTCCTGACGGAGGAAAGGAGGGGATGCAACCGGTAAGGCTTGAACCACGCGTGAGGTATAGGCTGACTTTCTTGCTCTCTTCTTCTTCCGTTCTCGCTCTCTCTCTCTCTCTCTCTCTCTCTCTCTCTCTCTCTCTCTCTCTCTCTCTCTCTCTCTCTCTCTCTCTCTCTCTCTCTCTCTCTTCCTGACGCTGTTCCCCCTGAACGCGCTGGCTCCCATCCTATCCTACAAAGATGATGTCCTTTTAATGCTTGCCATTCACGTTTGGTTCCTTGGTCTTGGGACGTGGAAGGTGTGTCTGGTTCCTTGGTGTCAGTGCCAACTTGTCATGGAAGAAGCTGGTGGTGCGTGCATGCGGGCCCTCTTCCGATTTTTTCTCTCGCCTTGACCCTTTTTGGATGAGTGTAGTGGCGCTCGACCCAACCCAGGGCTTGCTCGTCTCCAAACTCGGATCCCGATTCGTCGATCGCACAGTTTTCAAGCATGGCGCCCAGCCTGACCTCGTCGCCAATTACGATTTTTGCTTCATGAGAAGAAGAACGCGAACCAACATATAACTGATCACATGCCAATCGCCCACAGGCACAGGCCCAGGGTGCTAAGCTCAGCCATCCCACCCTGGTGTTGGACGGGCAGACCAGCCATTGCTTTTTCCCCTTGCTGCTTCACCCTCACCTGCCTGTGTGCGGAGGAAGCAACACGGACTCACCCATTCGCATACAAAGAGTTGGGCATCCAAGGACTGGGAAGCAAGGACGCGGTGGGTCTACTGTACCACTGACTCAGAATGAGACTCGCCACCCAGGCTCTACATTCATGATTGAACACTTTAGAGAGTACTCACAGTACCTCCCTCAGACTCCCCTTTGGACTGGGGTGAGTTTGGGGCTAGGTGCTGTATGTCCATCCACTTGTAGAACTCACACCTCTCTCAGTGAGTTACCTGTGTTGCGACGCATGTTTCGACGTAGTTCAGAGTCAACAAAGTCTAATCTGGACTCTGCACCTATGGATGCCACAGTCACGATTGAGTGGAAGCATCAGCCGATCATGGGGAAACGAGCCTTTCCATGAAGGGAAGAGTAACAGAGTGGTCCAAGGGGGTCGGTCGCCCTTGTCCATACTGCCCTTACCAAGACAAGGTGGCAGCCTCGTGACTGTATGATCAGACTGGGTGTACGCATGTATGTATTCATGTTCATACAACTTGAGTTTCTGTGAAGTGAGAATACAAGTGCACTCTCGGAGTATATTCATGATTCTCATTCATACTTTAACACCCATCCTTTTCAAGCAGGTAAAGATAAATCCATATTGAGCTCTGAGTGGGAACGGGCAACCGGAGTGGTTAAGCCTTTTGGCTTTGAAACAACCCCAACTTCCCTTTCGTGTTTTCGATGCATCTTCATTTCAATCTGTAACCTGCACTCGCAAGACCCTTCGTCCCCTTCGCCCTTCACAGCATAATCGCCTTCGTTTTGAAAGGCTTTGCCATCCACCAACCTTCCCCCATCTTCCAACAACCTCTCAACTAACAACACCATCCTATCCTCTTCGCCCCTCCGCCCCCTCCGCCCCCTCCCCCTCCGCCCCTTCCCCCCTTTCTCCAACTCCCGCCCCCTCCTTCTTTCACTGCTCGCAGTCATCCTGCCAACCGACCTTTTCTCTTCTTTTCTTCCGACAAAAGAAAAAGAAAGTCTTTCCGGAGGGCGAGACGGACTCGTTCGATACCTTCCCTATCCCCATCTCTGCTTCTTCTCCGTCTTTCCTCCCTCTCCTCCTACCACTCCGATCTCCTTTTCTTTCTCCTCTTTCAATTCCAACGTCGGAAAGAGAGAATAGAAGAATCCTGAACTAGCGTGGCTTTCTGACTCAGTCACCAGTCAAAGCTGATCCGATCAGCAAAGATCTCCTTGTCCAGGAGGTGCGAAGTTATTGCTCAGCTCCTCGCGCGACGCAAGGTTTCAGTGAAGTCTCTTTCCAACGCTACTTCCTTGATCAGCATTGCCTTTGGAAAGGGCTCATCTTCATATCAGCATCTTTCCGCGTTCACTCGACAAGAGCCAATCTTGGAAAGACGCAACTGGCATCTCGACGCTTTCATCCTGGATAAGTGAGGATCAGCGCACACTTGCCATTCCTTCCTGCTAAGGAGCCTGGCGCGATCTTTATCCGTGGTCAGACTCGCTCAAATATCCTTTGTTGGTCGACAAGCTGAAACACGTAACCATCGTCTCTCGTCCTCGCCTTCGTTTCACATTTTCACTAGGGTGCAGCCTTTTTTCTCCCTCCACCTCCTCCCTACCCTTCAAACTCGAGCAGGTCGTGCTTTTCTCCTAGGAGGGCCCGCACATTTCCCTTAATCCCCACCGAGCTGATGCCGCCGTCGAATTGTGGGCGATCCCTATCTGAAAAATGAGCGCAGAGCCTTCGCAGGCTGAACAAATCGATGCTGCACGAACATCGACACCAGAGATTCTCCAATCAGATGACCATTCACCCGTGGAGCCAAAATCTCAAGGAAACTCTGAGGGCGCAGGCATGGCCCCTTCTGGCCCTGTGAGCCCAGGGCAAGGAGAGACGGCAGCAGCTAGTGCAGAAGCTCCTTCGGACGAATCTCTTCCAACGTCTTCGGCAGAGAGGGATGGAAAGGAGGATGATCTCCGTAATTTGGGTGATGAGTCTCCATCCGATTGTGAAAAGAAATCGGCGCCTGAAGAAGCTCAAGCTTCTTCGAGCTCAGATTCCCCAAAGGATACGGCCTCCGGAGTGTCATCACTGAAAAATCCCGAAGGCCTTTCCAATGCGTCATCTGCGCAGACAAGCACAACCTTTCCTGCCACTAGTCAGCAGAAGAAATTCACTTCTTTAAGTGTCAACAAGCGCTTTCTTGAAAAAGCTAGCACATCCCCTTCTTCCTCCCCGTCGAGCGCCAAGGCTAGTCCAGCAACCCTTGCTGCTCCCAACGGTGAGTGTACAGTGTGCTTACCTTTCGCTCTGACACGGAATTATGAACCTCAGTGAAGGG
>KZ819693.1:0-93286 GCA_003144235.1 Violaceomyces palustris | reverse complement strand
CCCCCCCCCCCCCCCCCCCCCTTTAATCGCCTCAAATGCAACAACCGTCGTCCCTTGGTCCTCGTCTTCACCCTTACCCTTCATAAATCCTTCCACCCTTGCCTCACCGTTCCTTTCCTCTCTCCATCTCTCTGATCCTTTCCAACCGCCCTGCCCACCACTTTCACGGCCATTGTCTTGATACTCTCGTCTCCCCCCCTTCCTTTTTTCTTCTTTTTTTTGGCTCGTTCCACCCCACTTGGTCATCTCGCTCATCCTTGGACAGCTAGATTGTCAACCTAAACCCCCCTCTGCATTTCCTCCCAGTAGCATACATTGATCCAGATCGCCCAAGATGACTTCTCCAGGTAACCACCACGATGAACTCCCAACAAACAATCCACACTACTCGCTACTTGGCAGCGAGCTCAAACTCTTCTCCGATGCCGGCTTTGACATGGATAAGATCCACCTCAAGAGGAACGCCCCAGTCGCACAGCTCTACGAGGATGCCGTTCAGAAGGAGGGCGCTGTCATCTCCTCCACTGGTGCCTTGATCAACTTTTCCGGCAAGAAGACTGGCCGATCTCCAAAGGACAAGCGTATCGTCTTTGAGGAGACCTCCAAGGATGATGTCTGGGTAAGTGTCTTGTCACCACCCGACGAAATTCTTTGAGCAGGGATAATGCCTCCGCTCCATTGAAGGCTGAAAAAGCAAACGCCGCCCTTTTGTCCCTTCGTCTGGTTTGTTCGCTGACTATAATGCCGACCTTGCTTTTGCCCTGATGTTCTTGTAGTGGGGTCCTGTGAACATCAAGATGGACGAGCACACATTCGAAATCAACCGCGAGCGTGCCATCGACTACCTGAATACCCGCGATGACATCTACGTCTTTGACGGCTTTGCCGGCTGGGACCCCAAGTACAGGATCAAGGTCAGAGTCATCTGCGCCAGAGCCTACCACGCCCTCTTCATGCACAACATGCTCATCAGGCCAACTCTCGAGGAGCTTGAAAACTTTGGCGAGCCCGACTTCATCATTTACAATGCCGGTCAGTTCCCAGCCAACCGTTTCACCGCCGGTATGACCTCGACCACGTCGGTCGAGATCAACTTCAAGCGACGTGAGATGGTCATCCTTGGTACTGAGTACGCCGGTGAAATGAAGAAGGGTGTCTTCTCGGTCATGCACTACCTCCAGCCCGTCAAATTTGGCCAGCTCTCGCTTCACTCCTCGGCCAATGAGGGACCAAACGGCGACGTCACTCTCTTCTTCGGTCTCTCCGGAACCGGTAAGACCACCCTCTCCGCCGACCCCACCCGCCACCTCATCGGAGATGACGAGCACGTCTGGTCCGATACCGGTGTCTTCAACATTGAGGGAGGCTGCTACGCCAAGTGCTTGGGTCTCACCCAGGCTCAGGAGCCAGAGATCTACAATGCCATTCGCTTCGGCTCCATCCTGGAGAACGTTGCCTATGACAAAGTGACCCGTGAGGCCGACTACAGCGACAGCTCGGTAACGGAAAACACTCGATGCGCTTACCCTATTGAGGCGATTCCAAATGCTAAAATCCCATGTATCGCCGACAAGCCTCCATCCAACATCATCTTCCTCACCTGCGACGCCTACGGTGTCTTGCCACCGGTCTCAAAACTCACCACCGAGCAGGCCCAGTACCACTTCATCGCCGGTTACACCTCCAAGACTCCTGGTACCGAAACCGGTGTCACGGAGCCATCGCCTACGTTCTCCACCTGCTACGGCCAGCCATTCATCGTCCTACACCCAAGGAGGTATGCTCAGATGCTCGCCCAGAGGATGGAGAAGCACAAGGTCGACGTCTACCTCGTCAACACGGGTTGGACCGGCGGCAAGTTCGGTGTCGGCAAGCGATGCCCTCTCAAGTACACGCGGAAGATTGTCGATGCCATTCACGATGGAACCTTGTCCAAGGCCGAGTACGAGCACTTCGACGTCTTCAACCTCAGCGTTCCAAAGCACATTGATGGGGTGCCAGACGAGCTCCTCAACCCATCCAACGCCTGGGCTGACAAGGCCGCCTTCAAGCAAGAGGTCAACAAGCTGGCTGGAATGTTCAACGCTAACTTCGAGAAATTCGCCGCCGACGTCTCAGCTGAGGTTGCTGCCGCTGGCCCAAAGGCCGCCTGAATAGGTCACTTGGATCTTTCGATCCTCTAGTTTTATCCTGATCTGGAGATCCCTTTTTCCCGACACCTCATCTTCAAAACCACAATCCTCTACCGATAATATTCTCCCAACGAACACATACCTAACTCGATCCGACCCACGTAGCTCTAAAGGGTCGTTAGGAAGGGGGATGGGCGGGGGAGTGACGACGAACCCTCGAACATTTTCTTTTGTCCTCCGAAGATCCCCCCAAAAAAAAAAAAAAGAAATGAAAGAAAGAAAAAAAGAGAGAGAGGAGAGCGATCCAGAGGCTTGGCCACTGCTATATCCCCGTCATCCCAGTTGACAACACTTTTTTTCTTCCTCCCTTCCCACGAACATGTAACATTACAAATCGATCTCTTCCGCTTACACGATCGTGAATCGGAAAAACAGTCAGTCAATCCAAAGGGCCCTACGAGCCGTTCTGTCAAGTGTACTTTTTTTTCCTGTGTGACACTGCAGCGTGTCCAGATGTGTGCATACCTTGTCAGCCGTTGGCACCGACCAAAGATGTTGCGGATGCGAAATCCTTCCTCTTTCCTGTAGGGAGAGGAGGCAGGACGACAGGGTTTGTGTGTGGGGGGGAAGGGGAATGTGGTTGAAGATTTTAATCCTTGTTCTCTCTCTCACACACACACCTGAGATGCAACGCATTCGTGAGTTTTGGAGGAGGTATTTGCCGATAAAGACATCGTAAACACTTTGGTTCGCCCTAATCTCTTCAGCGGAATCCACACCAAAAACACAGACAAGAGGGAAAAGTGGAAGGATTCATTTTTCAATTTCATGAACACGACAGAGATCCTGGGATGGAGACGGTTGGATATATGTGTGTGTGTGAAACACATGGTTGTACAATCGATGCTTGAGGAAACTGGGAATGATCGAAGGGAGTAGAAAGGAGGTCAAGGAGTGATTCAACGCTGTCCGTAGGCTTTGGAAGCGTACTGGCCACCTTCAACGATGAGGTTTTGTGGTTCTTGCGCCTCTCCCTCAAAGTATCGCCTGATGATGTCCTTGGTGCCGTTGGCGTACCTGATCTGGGCGTCGATGCTCGTACCCGAGACGTGTGGAGTCATGGCGTTGCCGCCGCCGTTGGGGTTGAACATGGTCCTCCAAGGGTGGTCCTTGGCCATGGGCTGCGGGAAGCTCACATCTCCACCGTATCCAGAAATGTGACCGCTCTTGACGGCGTCGGCCATGTCCTGGGCGTTGACGATGGCACCACGGGCCGTGTTGACAACCCAGGCACCCTTCTTGAAGTACTGTAGCGTCTCCTTGTTGATCAGGTTCCTGGTTCCCTCGTGCAGAGGGCAGTTGATCGTGACCACATCGCACTGGCCGAGGAACTCTTTGAGATCTTCGACCCTCCTGGCGCCGACCTTCTTAGCGACCTCTTCAGGGAGGGGCGCGTAGTCGTAGTAGAGAAGCTCCTTGCAATCGAAGGGAACCAGCCTCTGGAGGACCCTGTAACCGATACGGCCGGCTCCGATCGTTCCTACGACCTTGTTCTCCAAGTCGTACGTGTCCCTGGCCGCAGCGGCGACGTTCCATCCACCGAATTCGCCGCGGGTGATCTGATCGTGAGCTGGGACAAAGTTCCTGACGAGATTGAGGATGGTCATGAGCACGTGCTCAGCAACCGAGACAACGTTTGAGCCGGAGACCTCTGCGACCGTGATCTTCCTCTCGTTGGCTGCGTTGAGGTCAATGTGGTCAGACCCCACACCGGCGGTGACGCAGAGTTTGAGGTTCTTGGCTGTGTCCATCACCTCCCTGGACAGGTAGCCTGGGTGGAAGGGGGTCGTGATGAGGATCTCGGCATCCTTGATATGCTTCTGGAAGTCAGAGTTTGGGCCTTCCTTGTCGTCCGAGACCTGAGAAAAAAGGGGGGGGGGGTTAGGAATGTGTGTCAAGTGATGAATGTTACCCATCAGTTGTTACCATCCGAAAAGCTTGATGATGAAAGGAAGGTATGAACATGTGATCAGACGGTGGTGGAGGCCCGTGCCCAAGTTGGTGCTGAAGCAGTCCTCTCCCTCCTCTCCCTGGCCCAACTCAAAGGAATGACCTCACGAGGTCGATCCAACCTATTTTGGCAATACGCCGGAGACTCCTTCATTTCCTCTGAGCCCGCTGCTGTACAGATCCTCTTGGTGGCGAGGACGTGATTTCTGTGATTGGAGGTGAACCAACTGCGACTGCTACTCACGACGAGTTCGTGTCCATGCTCCTTGAGCCAGTCAGCAATGCCGAGCTTGTTCTCAACAGTGCCGAGCAGCCTCGGTTGCTGCTTGGCAAATTCACCGCCAGAGTAGAGGATGGCAAGAACCTTTTGTAAGGCCATGGTCGGAACATTTCCAGGTGGGGCAGCAAGGAGAGTACGGAGCGTGTGAGCTTGGAAACTATTCCGAGTTGATGAAAACAGGACCAAGAGGTAGGGAAGCGCTATGGACAAGGGTTGGATAATGAGGTATCCCTTTAAACTCACTTTAACCATGTTGGGATTGGATGTGGTGAACGGGCGAGATGGGGAGGCGAGGAAGTTAGGGTAGATTGTGTTTGAGAGTTGGGTGTTGAAGGATCTGAGAAGCAACTTTGAAGCAGAGCAAGAGAGCATGTCGGATGGGGATAGGGTGAAGGCTATCCTGAACTCAGCCTTTATATGTAGAAGGTCTGTGGCAATCCATAGGCTCCCCTTCGAGGAAGGCAAGGGAGGAAAGGCACGAGAGACAGTGGAATCGAGGTGACCCTCTCTCTGGTCGTGGGCTTCACCTCTCCTCCGCAGCCGAGCGAAGGTAGAAGGTAAAGTTTGATCATCCCACCTCACCGAAGATCAGAGTACGAACAAGGGAAGGGCAAGAGGATTTCATCCAGTCAAGGCGCATATAGGCTGTGATGCCGGCAAACTGGTAAGGTTTCCTTCCCCAGGTTAGGGGGGGGTTAGTGGGACATCATCACCACTCGGACTCAGACCTGCGACTGCCAACCTTCATGGCTTGCTTCCAGCTGCTACTAGCGTCGTTCGCTGCTTGCATAGGATGGACGGTGGCGAGAAGAAATGCGGGGAAACAACAACTCTGAGCTTGGTCAGAGTCAAGGCGAATCGAGCGAGAGGATCGCTTCATATCCCACCCCACCACCACCTTCCGCCCTTTCCGTTCTGGCGTTGACGGGGAAGCAGATTACTAGACTGCCGCTCATTCTCATGCTTCCCCCCCTCTTGCACTCGTGCGGGGAAACCAATCAAACGAGATCCCCCACCCCCAACGAACTAGGTTGCATTGCTTGCAACTGTTGTTGGAAGGATGGTGCACTCACTCGTCAACTCAGACTGCGATGAATGTTGAGGACTATCCTCAGGACGAGGGGAAGCAAATGTCACTCATGATTGAATGCGAGCACGGAACGGGCAATCACCATTGGACCATCTCCGCTTCTTCTTCCTAACCAAGATCGCGGATCGCGTGTTAATCAGATCCAGAAAGGGGAGGTTAGCTCAATCTTCAAGGGGAACGAGGGTCACAGGAGAGAGAGAGACAGAGAGAGAGAGAGAGGGAGGGGAAGGTAGAGGAAAGCCCGACGACCACCGACTCATCATGATTCTTTCATACTCTTACTCGGCATCATTCAGACTGGATGCGAGCCTCACATGTCTTTTGGACTCGAGTCGAGGTCATGAGAACAAGATGCAGCGCTCCTACCATCGATCGAGTGGGGCGACTCTGCAGACAGTGCCTGCATAACCTTATCCCCCACCTTCCCATCCACCCCCCTTGAGCGAGCAAAGGGGGGGGGGGGAAGGGAGGAAGAATGAGAGCGAGGAAATTGGTCGGTATGGCTCCCGATCGTGATTCTCCCACATTGCTCTCGCTTCTCAACGAGCAGTTTCCCGATGAAAGAAAGCACCGATATCTGTCGACAGCCTCGCCTCTTTTCCCAAAGGAATCCGAATCGCCGCGACCCGTTGACCCTTTTCCCTCCCCATTTCCAAATAGGGATGATCTGACGCATCAAATGCTCCGGACGATACTAAGACCAAGTTATAGCACTAGCACGCTCGTGGTATAATCTGTACAATCGAAGCAGAGGTGGCGAGACTTGAATCTAAGCCAGGCAAAAGAGGGAAGCAATGCCGGGCCGGTGATGAGCAGCAACACTTTTCCCCCGTCGCTTGATGGTGGGGTATTGACAGCTCACCATAAACTCTCCTGCTCTCTCTCTCTCTCTCTCTCAGATCACATTCTGAAGGGGTGAGATGAGGTGGTTGAGAATCATCTGCGAATACGAATGGATCTTTGTCACCATCCGACGTCGATGGGATCAAGCAGAACCTTACCCGCCCGCACCGCTTCCCGAGTTCCCCGATCGAATGTCAACTCGTAATCACGTTAAAGCACGCATCCCATTCCAGCTGCAAAGGGTCGAAGAAGGAGGAGGAGGCCTTACCTCCCGTCGTCTGGGTCGATCGATAGGACTGGTCGATCCACAATTCCAGATGTGCGGAAGCCATCTGACGAGTGGACTGGTTGTTACAATCAACATTTAACATGAAAATGAGAAAAAGTGGAGGTGGTCAAGGTCAAAAGGTGAAGGGGAGGAGGAGGAGGGTCGCGCGGGCAGTCAGACCAAGACGGGGAAACAAGCAAACCTCCTTCTTTCATCACCTGCTCAATCATACCTCACCCCACTCGACTAAGGAGGGCTCTGACGACAACCCTTCCATCATTTGTAGCCCCCCTGCTGCACGAGACTCTGGACTCAGGCGTAATCCTGACAACCGGTTAGCTTCCCCACTCTCTCTACCCTTTTGGCCGTTTTGATCCCCCACCTCACAAACCTTGACACTCTGGCAGCCCGACCAAATCCCACAAGCCGGAAGAAAGTAGAGTGAGGAGGGAAGTTGGGTGATCGAAACCATGACCACCAACAGCTCCACCCATGATACGCTCTTACAAAGAGAGGCGCAGCAACAGCAAAATCAACCTCTGATGAAAAGTTCCGAAGAGGCTGCAGCGGTCTCGACGGGTCAACCGGATACAACGACTCCTTCCTTCAGGCCACCCCCATCTGTAGTGAGACCGGGCAAGGACCCACTAGGGCCTCCCGGCTGGGAAGAGAAGAGGATTCGACAGGAGACTGAGATGGCCAAGGAGCGCAGATCCTCTGGTGGAGGATCAGGAGGCGTGAGCTTGATCAAGGAGAAGATCTACAACCTGGGCGAAAGGATGCACCTCGTCGAACCAAAGGATCCCGATAGTCAGACCGATGCTCAGAGGCAGGTGAGCACCCCTCCTTTTTCCTCCTATCGTGTCCCACCGCCTCCTCCCCCCTCCAAACTCCTCCCCCTTCCTCATCTCAACTCCCCGTCCATCTTGGCGAATGAAAAGGATTGCGGAAAGGGTGCTGCCCCTTTCAACGTTGACAGAGACACCAACCTCCAAAGTCCTGAGGAGAACCTATCGAAGGGGTGCTCTCTCTCTCTCTCTCTCTGCGCCTTTACTTTCCGCAAACATCCGTGGGAAGGAGAAATCCAATGTTTTACGAACCAAGCATTGTTGACTTGGCCCTCTCTCCCCCTCCTTCTCCTACTCCTCCTCCTCCCTTGCTTTCCTGCCCTTGACCGATCAGAATGCAAGTACAACTCCAATGGAGTAAGGTACCTCTGCGGAGATTTTATGGACAATCCAAACCTTTATCAACCCCCGTAGACAAGGGTGATTGACTTCATCTGAACCACCCAAAGAGAAAGTATCACATAGACTCCCCCCCCCACCCGTCTCCCCCTTCGTTGTTTTCTGCCGCACGTGTACGATCCCAAGACATGCTCTGGTTCACCGAGATTTTTCATCTGGTGGGTCCTTCAAAGCTCTCATTTCTTTTTCCTTCCACTTTTTTTAGGAAGGGAAGGCGTTTGAATTACGTCTCCAGTCGACAAAGGGATGTGACAAGGCGGAAGAAAAACAGAAGGGAAAGTGTTTGCCGTTGAATAAAGGAGTGCACGACTTCGATGTAGGATACAGATTGGAGTAACAGGGGCTAGGAATTGGGGGGAGCAGGTGCAGGATGTTGCAATTTTCGGGAAGGAGTGTTCCTTCTCAAACCTTTACTTTTCTTTCATCTTTGACTCAATTGCATGGACCTCGACAGGGAGGGTCTTACCGGGGTATTTCAAAAGAAGGGGGAGGGCGAGGAAAGAGAGAGAGATAGTTTCATGAACCGCTGATGCAAAAGAGATAAAAGTATAGACACGAACTGGAACGGTAAGGGCGAGGAAGAGATGGAGAAGAAAAGTGGTCCGGGGAAAAAAAGGGGGTTCCACTTTTCACCATCCGAACTGAAGTTGCTGCCTGGAAAAGACGGGAGGGGTCCAGTTCAACCTCTCCGGGACGATCCTTCTCCTCTTTTTCTTGGACTGACGGTCGTGCTGGGCGATGACGGCGTCCGAGAGGACGAGGTAGTGCTTGCCCTGGTACTGCTTGAGCATGTTGAGGGCTGTGCAGGTGTGAAGGACGTCAGCGTGAACGATGGCCGTCTTCTGCGCGATCTCCTCGATGCTGATGTCCTCTTCAGTCTTGAGGAGCAGATCCACGATCGTCTCGGCCCAGTAGGCCCTATACCCCAAAAGTCCCAAGTCTGAGAGTGGTTTTTCGGGACTGCCCAGCTTGTTCTCGCGCTTGGTCAGCTCGTAGGAGAACTCGATCAGAGTCTTGCCGTACCCACACCTCTGATGCTGGGGCAGGGTCAGGATGCAGGCCACGTTGTAATTCTCAGCGCTTTCTTTCTCTTTGGAAAAGTAGCCGATGATGTGGCAGCCCGTGTCGTCCCTCTGGGCCATGACGTAGTAGAGGAAGGGGTCGACGTCGTAGTAGAGCGTCTTATGATCCAGGAAGCACTTGCTCAGCAAGCAGAGGTTACGGCACCAAGTCTTTTGCCTCCTTCCATCGATCTCGAAAAAGCTGATGTCCTCATGCCGGTAGATCTCGTTACCGGGGGGGTGGACCAAGGTGCACTTGCTCCTATGCCTCTTGAGGACAAAGGCCGAAGGGAAGTAGGATAGACACATCTCGCAGAGGTAGAGCGTATCCAGGTGGGCATACTCGATCGGATATGGGCTAAAGTACCACGTTTCAATCTCGTGCTTGCCCATCTGGATCTTGTTAAGGTTCTTGACCCTGGCGACTTCCGAGACGGACTGTGTCATGGAGCCAGAGGTCCTCAGCTTTTCGATCTCTTGCTCCTTGCTGAAAGTATCGGATTTTTTGTTGGCGTTCATCGACGCCGTCAATCCACCGTTTGCTTCGGTCGGGGTGTCCTCCGACATGTCCTGCTGATCCGTCCCTCCGACCATTTCCATAGCCACCACAGCGCCATCCTCTCCCTCCGTCTCGCCTTCGGCGTCTGCCGATGCGTCTCTCGTTTGATCAGCCGTCCCAGTTGCCGTCGCCGTCGTTCCAGTACCATCGCTCGCCTTGCGCTTGAGGCCATTCTCATCCACTTCATCCTTGATCACCTTGGCTTTGGTAGCCTGCGCCGCGGCCTTTTTTAGCAGGTTGGTGGCGGCAGCCGCGCCCCTATTACCCTTGGCCGTAGGCGTAAGAGGAGATGCGGGCGTCGAGGTCCCACTGCCCGTTCGAACAACCTTGCGCTTGGTCTTGTCTCCTGCCGCAGACGGAGCAGGAGGTTTGGGCCATTCAATCTCCTTGCTGGTGATGAGCTTCGTACCGCTGACCCATTCGTCTAGCCTCTTGTTGAACTCGCAGTAGTGGACGTAGTACTCGAGCTTCTCCTCAATCGTTGGCGCTGGTTTCCCCTCGTTGGCGGCTAGCTCCCTCTTCGTCAACCTCGGCTTGGGCTTTTCCCTGACCGAGAGGATCTCGGCCTTCCTCTGCTCCAGCTCGCCCGTGATGACGTCTGGCTTCTCGACAAAGATTTTGCACCCAACCACGACCTCCTCGAGCGTGTACGATCCACCGGGAGAGGTCAACGGACCGACGTCCTCTGGAGCTGGAGTCCCATGACCACCGGGGGTGCCAACGTTCGAATTGGCCTTCTGTGCCCGTGGAGGCATTTGAGCCTAGTGATGAAGAAGGGGTTGGATGTGTCCAGATATATAGGTGAAAGAAATATTTGATGACCGTTGCCTCGAGAGGCTAAGCTCCTTGGAGCGGATGCCTGTCTCTGTATCTCTCTGTCTCTACGTCTCCCTCCCTCCGTCTCCCTTCCTGTCACTGTCTCTGTTTCTCCCTCCCCCTTTCTCTCACTCTTTCGGGTAGGGACCGGTTGGATGTTGCAGCTAGAGTGATAATCAAGGATGAGTCGATCGCTGTGGAGAAGAAGATATGGGGCTGACCTCCTGATTGAACCTTTCTGCGGTTGTCTCGTCGCCGCCGTCGTCGTGCTATCGGTGCCAAGATAATGGATCGCATACATCCGCGGTGGCGTTGCTGGCTTTGATCTGATGAGATGGTGGCGAAAATCAAATCGAATCGAATCGGGCTTAATCAGTTTCTATCGGGATTCAAACCGCAAATCGTTGCAGGGCCGCAGCCAAATCGGGAAGTTGCCGATCACAAGAGGGGATCCTCAGTCTGAGCGGGTTAAGCTGAGCGATATCCTCGAGTGGAAGCCATCAAGTCATGTGGACCTACACAAAGATCGAAGTGGCTCCATTGTCGTGCCCAATCACCATCTCCATCCTCTTTGCAACCTTGGTCCCTCATCTCCTCCGCTCAGAAAACGTTTCGCAAATCCACTTCTGGCCCCATTTGCTAGGGTCCCCTAAAGGATCAATTGATCTTTACCTTCCGCCCAAACTCCCTGCTCTCTCCCTTGCACACGATCAAACTACTGGTGCACATAGCAACTCAAAAAAAGCCGCCTGATCAAAGTTGCCTCTGATCTCATATTTGCAAACATGGCGCAGGAGGCCGAAGAAATCAAGCAGCTTCAGCAGGCTCGAAAGGCTGCAACGAAGGATAAGGTCGCCCTCGGAAAGACCGGCGGATACGACCAGGAGATCTACGGTGGCGGCAGGAAGAAGAGTGATTACGTCCGTGAACTTCCAATGGACATGGATGGGGAAAGGGAAGAGGATGGCGGAGACTCGGACGAAGAAGGTAGCTCAAGGAAAGCCAACCCACTCGACGCTTACTCGGCACCTCAGCACCTCTTGAACGAATTTGTCGACGATGACCACGATCCACTTGCAGAAAGAGCGAAGTCCAGGCAGATAGCATCGCGCCAAAGTGACTACCACCTTCGGAGGTTTGACAGGGATGTTGGTTCGGGAAAGGTGGTAGACCCCTTCGCCCAGGGAGCTGATGGCGCGCAGGGGGAAGTTGGATACAAGGAAGCCATGCGGAGAGCTGAGATTGAGAGGGAAGAGGAGAGGGTTCGCAGGCTGATTGAAGCGAAGGAAAAGCAAGCACAGGAGGAAGCGAAATCAGGGAAAGTTGACGAGAATGGCAAGGCTAGCGTTGCTCCAGACGCTACTCCTAGGATTGGAAGGAAGAGAAGATGGGATGTGGTAGCCCCGGACGCCGCAGGAACTTCCACAACGACGGCGACAAGTACAGAGACTAAGGCTCAAGCGGATGGATGGTCGGTGGATGCTACCCCAAGAAAGAGGAGATCGCGTTGGGATGAGACCCCTGTCGCTGGAGGGGCTGCGCCGGACGAGACTCCAAAGCGATCGAGGTGGGACCAGACGCCGGTCATCGCTGACGCTACGAACGGTCAGACAGATGCACTTCCAACTGCTGTAGAGACGCCCTACCCCATCGACCCCAGGAACCGTTTCATGACGGACGAGGAGCTCAATACCTTGTTGCCTTCAGAAGGATATAAGATCGTAGAACCACCTGCTGAGTATGCACCGATCCGTACGCCGGCAAGGAAGATGATGGCCACTCCGACCCCGGTCGGGGGCGGAGGTTTCATGATGCAGGACGAGGCATCTGCACGGGCGATGGCCGAGGACATGGTCCCTGATTTGCCCACCGACATCCCTGGGGTCGGGCAGCTGGCCTTTTTCAAGGCCGAAGATCAGACTTTCTTCAAAAAGATCCTAAATGAAGATGACGAGTCAGAGCTCTCGGTGGATGAGATCAAGGAGAGAAAAATCATGAGGCTGCTGCTCAAGATCAAGAACGGAACTGCTCCTATGAGGAAGACGGCGCTGAGGAGGATCACAGACCAGGCTCGAGAGTTTGGTGCCGGACCGCTCTTTGACAAGATCCTACCCCTGCTCATGGAACGCACTCTTGAAGACCAGGAGCGTCACTTGCTCGTCAAGGTCATCGATCGTGTTTTGTACAAGCTGGATGACCTAGTCCGACCATACGTTCACAGGATTTTGGTGGTCATCGAGCCGCTCCTTATCGATGAGGATTACTACGCTCGAGTCGAGGGACGAGAAATCATCAGCAATTTGTCAAAGGCGGCAGGGTTGGCGCACATGATCAGTACGATGCGACCCGACATTGATCATGTGGACGAATACGTGAGAAACACGACGGCACGAGCTTTCTCTGTCGTCGCATCAGCCCTAGGTATCCCAGCTCTGCTTCCTTTCTTGAAGGCCGTTTGCCGGTCCAAGAAAAGTTGGCAAGCCCGTCACACCGGTATCAGAATCATCCAGCAGATCGCAATCATGATGGGTTGCGCCGTCTTGCCACACCTCAAGAACCTTGTGGACTGTGTCGAAAAGGGGCTAGAGGATGACCAGCAAAAAGTCAAGACCATGACCGCCCTTGCGCTCGCTGCGCTGGCAGAGGCTGCCGCACCCTATGGTATCGAGAGTTTCGAAAACGTCCTGAAGCCACTCTGGATCGGCATCAGGCAACACAGAGGCAAGGGCCTTGCAGCCTTCCTCAAGGCTATCGGCTTCATCATCCCTCTGATGGATTCCGACAGCACACTCTACTTTGTCAAGGAAGTCACCCCAACACTGATTAGAGAGTTTCAGAGCGCCGACGAAGAGATGAAGAAGATCGTTCTGAAGGTGGTAAAGCAGTGCGCGGCCACCGACGGGGTGACGGGCCAGTTCCTGAAGGAGGAGTTGCTACCAGAGTACTTCAAGAACTTTTGGGTCAGGAGGATGGCCCTGGACAGGAGGAACTACAGGCAGGTGGTCGAGACCACTGTCGAACTTGCGCAAAAGACAGGCGTGACAGAGGTCGTGGGCAGGATCGTCAATGAGCTCAAGGATGAGAGTGAGCCTTTCCGTAAGATGGTCATGGAAACGATACAGAAGGTGATCGCGAGCCTCGGTTCGGCTGACATTGACGAGAGGCTCGAGGTGCAGCTGATCGACGGGCTGATCTATGCTTTCCAAGAGCAAACGATTGAGGACAACGTCATGCTGGATGGCGTCGGAACGGTGGTGAATGCCCTAGGCATGAGAGTCAAGCCATACCTGACTCAGATCGTCTCGACCATCCTGTGGCGATTGAACAACAAGAACGCCAAGACACGTCAGCAGGCGGCGGATCTGACCACCAAACTGGCGCTCGTCATCAAGCAATGCGGTGAGGACGCCTTACTCTCCAAGCTAGGTGTCGTCCTCTTTGAACAGCTCGGAGAGGAGTTCCCAGAAGCATTAGCATCTATCATCAGCGCCGAGACTGCGATCGCCAACGTTGTAGGAATGACTCAGATGAACCCACCAATCAAGGACCTGTTACCAAGGATGACCCCGATCTTGAGGAACAGGCACGAGAAAGTTCAAGAGGCCAGTATCAACCTGATCGGACGTATCGCCGATAATGGTAGCGAGTTCGTCAGCCCGAAGGAGTGGATGAGGATCTGCTTCGAAATGCTGGACCTCTTGAAGGCTCACAAAAAGGCCATCCGACGTGCCAGTGTCAACTCGTTCGGTTACATCGCCAGAGCCATCGGTCCCTCGGATGTCTTGCAGGTGCTGCTCACCAACCTGAGGGTCTCGGAACGTCAATCCAGGGTCTGCTCGACGATTGCCATTGCCATCGTGGCTGAGACCTGCGGTCCCTTCACCACCATCCCAGCCATTCTGAACGAGTACAGGACCCCGGAACTCAACGTGAGGAACGGCTGCCTCAAGGCGCTGAGCTGGGTGTTCGAGTACATCGGAGAAATGTCCAAGGACTACGTCTACAGCGTGATCGGATGCCTGGACGATGCTCTGACCGACAGGGACCACGTCCACAGGCAGACGGCTGCCAGCATCGTCAAGCACCTGGCGCTAGGGACCGCGGGGCTGGGCCAGGAGGATTCCATGCAACACCTCCTCAACCTCGTCTGGCCCAACATTTTCGAGACCTCGCCACACGTCATCAATTCGGTCTTCGAGGCCATCGAGGCCATGAGGGTAGCCCTCGGTCCCGGCATCCTCTTCCAGTACACCCTGCAGGGTATCTTCCACCCAGCCAGGAAGGTCAGGGAGGTCTATGTCAAAATGTACAACACAAATTACCTTGGAGCACAGGACGCCCTCGTCGCCTACTACCCGGACCTATCCGAGTTCTCTGACGAAAGGAACGATTACAGGAGGCACGACCTCTACACCTTCATCTGAGATTCGTCACCCACCCTCCCCCCCCCCCCCCCCATATCTCCACCTATCCCGACTTTCTCCGGACGATCCGACTGCCATTCAGTGATGGGAAGCAATACTTCCTGCCTCTCCAGCCTCATCTCGTTTCCAAAGTTTCATGAACGTCCACATATTCCCCGTCAATCCTCTTTCTGACTCTTTTCTGTCGCCCTTCCTATCACGAAGATATTCAAAGCAGCGAAGGAGAGGGGCCGATTCATGTACCAAGTCACGATAACGCCTTGAGTAGACACTGCGTCGTTTTTTTTTTTTGTTTTTTTTCGAAACCTTGTAACAATGAGTGTACACGATGAAGTTGGAGCTGGTCAACCGGTTCCGTCTCCCGGCGGAGCAACAAGTACACAGGGGGGTTGAGGTGGTTACCCAGACCGGTTACCGAGACCGAGTTCCCCATTTCTCTCAGTTGACCCCCGTTTCCTTACCCCACCAGCAGCTTTTGTCGAACCAAGGAGTTTTTTTTCAGATATAGTACAATGTGTTGTAAGCGGACGACATCGCCCTTCGATACTGGTGACCCCGCTGTGGAAAGAGGGAGGATTCCTGAGGGCGGAGGACAAAGACTCCCCACTTTCGTTCTCGGATGTTTCGTTTGTGGTTTTATTTCTATTTTGGGATTTGGTATGGCCCCTTCTTCCCGCCCTTTCTTGTACGGGCCAAGTTTTGTGATAGTACTTTTTAGATGTTGCAGCCCCAGACGGAGGGAACGGATTTGCGCATGGCTGTGAGGATGTGTTTGAGGGAAAGCTGGCTTCTTTTCTGCTCCTTCCCTCTGATTCCTCCGATATCTCTGTTCTCCTTTTCTTTGAAAAGAGAATCGGACACTAAGATCCTAACGAATCGTCTTGCCTGCTCCCTCGATGATGATCCAGCCTTTTACTTATTGATCTCGTGCTCGGCGAGGAGCTGGGGATTAAAGGAGAAGCATGTTCAAGGGAGTGTCAGATGGCGATTTCTTCAGAGAGAAAAGAGGAACACTCACCATATTGGGTATACCGCTTCGTATTTGATAGATATGGGAACAATTCGGGCAGATCATTTGCCCTTCCATGATGTGGATCTTTTGGAGAGTTCGGGAATGATGATTTGAAGGATAGAGGTTTGCGCAATTCAGCACATATGTCCATGTCCCTATGCCGGTAAGCTTGTTCATTCAAGCATTATTGCAATTTCCGAGCTCCTAGATCTTTTTCCCACCCCAAAAATTCTGACACTCTTCGTTTCCTTCCAGCTTTGCCTCCGCCCCTAGCTGCCTCTTGTCATGCGACGACAGTACCAGCATAACTCACCTCGAGAAGGATATGATGAAGGGAATTCAAGAGCGCCTCGTCGTTCAGAGGTTTCGAGAAATCAGGGCTCTGCTCTGGCAACACGTCTTGACCGAGCTGTTGAAGGGCAAGGTGTGAGAGATGCAGTCGAGAGGAAGGTTCAACCCTTTTCAGCGAACCCGATCACGGTAAGAGGAAAAGGAAGCAGGAGGTGCGTCTCTCCATCCCTCAGAAGTCAGACGGAACAGGGTCGAGAAACTTCCTTTCCCCCAGCAACTTGAAACTCACGGATCGGGCGGTCTTTACCAGAGCGTTCCACTCAATCTTTGGAAGGAAACCCTTAATGAAGTCCGGGTTGGGCTCTGCCTGGATCAGCTCTACTTGAACATCCTTGAAGATGAGCGGAAAGTTGTTGGATGTAGTGGTGCATGCCCTGGCGTGGCAAGCCAACAGGTTGTGGGTCAGTAATCTCATTTGTGCTGGTTGCCGGCCCTGGCTGGATGGTTTGGAAGGGTAGATTAGAGATGTATGCCCCCCTTGGGTGATGAAGCTGGATTTGGCGCTGCAATATCGTTCAAGGCTCCCTTTCCACCGAAGATCTTCAAGTTTGTGGACGCTAGGGTGTCCTTTTGGGCGGGGGGTGGTGGTATGGCGAGGCGATGGGAATGATAGGGCAGGATAAGATGGTTGAAGGTGTTCACCACAGCATTCATTCACAGATCTTTGACCTCAATTTTGACATCTCCTTTTTCTCTCACCTTTTTTTTTTCCTCCCAATTTTTTCTTCCCCCGCCTTGAAATTACTGGAGGTCACGTGCGTTGATGTGGAGCAACGCACGACACGAACTGAGAAACGATTCTTGACACGAGGGTGCCAGGGTATGGATACCAGTCAGAGTGTATGGGACGCTTCATCGGTTGAGCCTTGGTCATCACCATGTATGGTACAGCGTGTAGGAACGCATGTATGCGCATCCCTCAAGCCTGTTGATCGTCCCGTTCATGCGGCAGGGGTGGCCTTCCTTTTATTAATCGATCTTCCAAGAGGCTCCAAGAGGAGTGGCGTTTCCCTTCCTCGGCCCTTCCTCAAACCTACTGGCCCTCGGGAAGAAGGCGAAAACAAAGCAAAAGAAAGTTCGAAGCATGCGACTTCTCTCTTCTCCTCGATGGGATGGAAAGTGGAAAGTTTGCGAAAAAGGTGCCGAGACGAAGGGGGACAGGGGCGAGGATAGCATGAACGGTGTACTCAGTGGCGGATCCAGCGTCAAATAAACTGATCTCATAAGATCGAGACCACCAATCGCTTCCGAACAAAATACCTTTCAGGATGTGGGAAGATATGTCGATCGCCTTGATTTTCGAACGGTATAACGGATCGCAAATGAGACCAGGTCTGCGCTACATGGATGAGGGTGAGAGAACGAGCTGCACCAAGGTCCCAACGAAACGCAACCCGGAACCAAGTGAGAGCGAGCAAGGGAATAGGGAATCGAAGGAAAGGAAGAAAAAATAACCCATGCGCCAAAAAAAAGAAACGCCACCCCGTTGTCCAGAGGCGATGGTTGGCTGGATGATGAAGTATTGATGGCATGTTTTCTTGTCCTCTACCTCAGCCACGGTGGACAAAAGCTCCCGCCCGTCCTTCTTTTGAGGACTTCCATAAAAAGGAAGGAAAGCGGTAAGGTTGACTTACCTTACAGTTTCTCCCCCCTATCGATTACCCTCCTCCTTGAACGACCACCCTCCCACATAAAAGCAGCATCGAATCACACGCTCTCTCACACACTTCCTTTGGGATACAGGAAAGGACCTTGACTCACTCACGCCTCCCGCATTCCCTGCTTGAATCCCCCACGGCAAGATGATCCTCCCCTCCAGCGTGATCCTTTCTCTCCTCCTGGCCACCATTGGTACTTCGGCTTTCAATCTCGTCTTCCCAGCCGCCTCAACGGATTACTGGGTGGCATGCTCGGACAATACTTTGAAGTGGACCAGCGACGCCAATGACCCTTCCATCTTCTCGGTCGCCCTCCTCAATCCTGACAAGAAGGTGCTCAACGGCAATTTCCAGAGTGAGTTCAAATGAAGAAACCAACACTTAACGCTACTGTGGAGAAATTCGACCGTCATGATCCAAACTATCGTCCCCTTGTCGCATGCAGTCGCCAACTCGCTCAAGACCAGTGCCGGACAAGCTACGATTCACATCCCTTGCATCAAGCCGGAGGACAACACTTACTCCATCCTTTTTGTCAACGCTTCTCAGTGAGTGGGAGGGGCCCGGTCATGATATCTCCCCGTTTTGGTGTCCCTTTCTCCATTCGACCCTGCTTCTTAAGGTCCTCCACTTCTCCCGTTCCCATTCTCTCTCCTTTTGCCCCATTCTTGCTGCAGCTACTCCTACATGAAGGGAGATGTCTACCTGACCTCCAATACCTTTTCAATCAAGCACAAAGACGCCAGCCCGTCGAGTGGATCTTCCAAGGACCAGACGAACTCCTCATCTTCATTGCCATCCTCCTCCTCGCAATCGAACACGGCTACCGTTGAATCTCCCTCTAAAACGAATCCCACCAGTGGAGGAACCTCAGCTACTCTTAGCTACGTGCCCCCAATCTCGACGGCGAACCTCACTCCCATCGTCCTGAAATCGAGCGCATCGAGGCTCTCCAACTTTATGGTCACCCACATCGATATCGGAACAGCTGTACTGGTCACCATCCTCGCTCATTTTCTATTGGTCTAGAGGTGATGTGAAGAGGACCCTTCCCCCCTCCCAAAAATCCTCCTCAGCATACGAGCGTCACATCGTTCGAAATGTTGGGGAAAACCACGACTACCCTCCCTCTCTCTTGAGTAGATTTCTTTCCTTTCCTTCACCTCCCTTGCGCCCCCCCCCCCCCCCTTTTCCGTCATGGTCCTGTTCCTCCAAACTCAAACCAGGATCGAGCCACACTTTTCTGCTCTACACAAGGAGTCAGAGATGATCCCCATAGCCAAGACAAAGCGAACTGCTCTGACGACTCCTCCAGAGCCGTGCTTCCCCTTTTAACCTTGAACCGTTCCCCCCAAGTAAAGAAGAAAAAAGAACAAAAACGAACTAAGGTCTTCAATCAAAATGAAATGGAAGAAAGGATGAAAATGAAAAGGCGTTGCGGAATTGTTGCTACAAGTCTTGCGATCCCGCACACCCTCTCTCCCCTTCTATGAAAGCCGTTTGCCATCTTTTCGGGAAAGTCCGAGGAAAGGTTGCTATCCCTTCCGATCTGCCAACACAACGGAGGAAGAGCGCTTGAGAGAAGAGGAGGGGGAGGGGTTACCCCATGGCTCTATGAATATTTCCCTCTATTTTTTTTTTCAAACCCAAGTTCTCTTCGATTTATTTCTATTTCGTACCTACTTTTACGAGGGTGCAGGGTTCAAAAAAAAAGGAGTGCAAAGGGGGAGATCTTCCTTAGGAAAGATGGGGGTGAAGGAAGATGAGCGGTACCGTCAATCCCGAGGTCCTTGCATTTGCCGCCCGACATCCTTTCGCCAAACCCACTTCTCCCCCTCCGGCATCGAGGCTTCGCTTCACTCTCCCCGCGTGCCGCATCTCATCCACCTCCCCTTGACAAAGTATCAAATTTCGAAAAAAAAAAGTTTGGAAACAAAAAGGAAGAGCTGGAAAAAGTAAATTGCAACCTCTTCCCCTCTCTGGGGTTGGGAAGAGTTTCCAATCAGGCCGGGGTTACTTTTTGGGCAGCGGCTTCGATGTTGAGACCATCTTTCTTCTCCTTTCCTCCAAAGTAAAAGTAGTTCTTTGGTGGTAAGAAGGGGAGCAGAGAAAGATTGTCAGTATTCTGAGGTTGCCGGTGCGAGGGGGAAACGAGCAGGGATGGGATCGATTCTCTTTTTCAGCAGCGGACAGGAACACTCACGACAAACCTGGCACCTTGGATGATCTGAGCCGTCGCGTTGGTGGCGTGACAGGCCAAGAGGAGGTAATTTCTTGGTTGGACCCTCCAAGCAAACCTCGAGAATACGAGACTGGCGAAGTGGGATTTTTCGTGAGAGATGAGGGGAGAAGGGAAGAAGAAAGGTTTGGGTATCAGTATACTTCAATGCCAGGAAGAGAGACTTGTATGCTTTCCCTTTCTGCAAGTGCGCCTCTGATCCTCCCTCCCTCCCTCTCTCTCTCTCTTCAGAAGCCAATAATGCCCTGGCACTTTCGTCCGTAAGAGTGCCTAGAGACCCTTTTAATCGATCGCTGGATCCGCATTTGTAAAGTGTGGTTGAGGGAATGGGGAGGAGGAGGCCAGCAAGGAGGATGGTAGAAAGGGGAGGGAGTAAAGTTGGAAACTCACGAGTAACAAGCCAAGGCAGAGGTCATCGAGCCCGAGATCACCTCCTCATCCTTTTTGAGATCGGCAATGGCCGCTAATGGCAGACCCCAGTTGGCCACAGGGCCCCAGAAGTGGGTGGACTGCGATGATGGAAGGTGTCAAATGTGCATTCAGGTGGCAAGGAATTGGGAGAGGAAGGTACGATATATAGATCGAGGCAGAAAGATGAGGGAAATAGGAAGAGGGAGAGAAGGAGAGGGTCAGTTGGTAGGGAGACGAGCAACGAGGGGATGATCACCTCGTGATCCCTTTGATGATGGCTCGTCGAATTGCTACTAACGAAGAAGTATTCCCTTGCCGCTGGGGATCTGAGCCAAGCCGAGAAACCTTGAGACATGGTAGTTACGAGCTCGAGGAGATATTGAAGGTTTTGATGACGATGCTCAAGAGATTTGAAATGAGGGAAGGAAAGGAGGGGAGAGACTTCGCCTTCGGTTGATGGATGAGGATGGGTCGAGAGATGGGGAGGTGGGTTGAGATGATGGCTTTGGAGTGGTTAAGGGGATGGATGAAGGCCACCTGAGGAGAAGATCGGGAGATTGATCCGAGCTTCGCCTCTTGGTGAGAATGGATCACGAGCACTGACTTCTTCGACATACAAACCAACTTCTTATGGCCGAGGGTAGAAAGTCTGTATCCAGCTCTTTTGTTATCTTATTTTTAAACACTTGTCACTCTTTTCCCAACTCTTCGAAACACCCGACTCTAATATCTTTCTCTCCCCGTCGCTTTCCCAAAAAAAAGAACAAACGACGATCTCCGAAGTATGAGCATAACGAACATTATCGGCAGATTCATCGGGCTTCTGTCACCAACCAACCTGTCTGAACCACATGGTCGCCTCGTACCCACAGTGTTGACGTGTCCTTCCCATGTCACGATTCACTTCCTAGACCTGAACCAAATGCCCAATGATATCAGAGAATTTTTAGAAGGAGGATGCCGTCAGTGGAACAGGGGGGCGACAGGATGACTATTGTTACATTTATTAGGGGAAAATCGGTGAGTTGGACAGGAATGGGAAGGAGATTGATCAAGGGTATCGAAGACTGCGTACGTATACGTGCGTGTGACTGTGAGTGAGTGTGTGAGTATATTTGTCAGGGCGGTGGGGAAGTTCCAACCAGTAGAACAAGCTCTTGATTGGGATGGTGTCGCTCATCATACGGGGAGGAGGGGAAGGCAAGTCCTTACGAGCTCAAGCTCAGGCTCGGTGCAGTGCGTTCGCTCTTGCTCTCCCCTCGCGTTGGAAGGTTTGGATCTGAGTAGCCTTCATCGTTTTCTCCGCCTTCTGCTTCCGTCCAACCATCGCGGTAGGAGGTCGCTGAGCTTTCCCCGTAGAAGCTTTCTTCGTCATCGTAAACGATGGATTTCGTACATCCGTCAATCTGAGACTGATGAACTTTCTCGCTTTCCGTCTTGGCAGCCTCGTTGGTGGGATAGCACGTGCGGCTTGACTCTTTGACCTTGGCCTCATTTCGAACGACCCTACTCAACGGAAAGTAGTTTCTTGATGCTTGATCCAAAGCGCTTCTTGGTATGGCGAAATCGGTCTTTTTTAACAGAGGGCTACCATCATCAGCAACTTCCCACTCTCGACCAGCCACTTTGAATGAAGTCAAGCTCGCAGAGGCGATGGATGGCGGCGATGGACCGAAAGAGTACAGGTAGGCTTCGTCTCCCTTTTCGGATTCTTCGCCGAGGTTGGAGCTAGAAGCCCCAATTTGACCATTTGGTGACGGTGACAGCGAGCTTCTTTTGGAATACCGGAGACTTTGATGCTGCTGTAGCTGTCTCTTGTAAAGGTGGAGAGCTACAAGGAAAAATCGTGAGAGGAGAGAGATCAGAGGCGAGCTTGAGACTTTTTCAAGAAATGTGACTAACGATTCAGGCACTCACTGTAGGAGAGATAGGTGATCAGGATGAGATCGATGATGAAAAAGGAGATGGTGAGGGTGCCTGAGATGGTCGACCTCTTCAATCAAGAAAAGAGAAACGAGATAGGTGCATGTGTCAGACAGATGAGGTGCCAAAGAAAGATCAAAGAAAGCGGGAGGAGCAGACTACTCACATTTTGACACTTTGCCAGGTTGCCGCCTTGATGCCCATCAGCTAGGATCGGTGTTAAAACCGTTCCATCCTGGTTCTGGTTTCAGCAAAAGATTTTACCGTGATGAAAATGAGTACTTATTGTGAATGTGATCTTAAGATAAGCGCCACCTTTGGCGCAGGATATTGTGTAGCAGCTCACATTTAATCGTAACACACACCGGTCGGTAAAATCGTTGCTCTCGGCGTATTGAAAGGATAGGACCGCGATGGAAAGAATGCCAAAAAAAACGAGGGCTATCCACATGGCGATGGAGTAGATGTCTACCGGACGTTTCTTGGTCTTCAGCGTCCCGATGAAGATGAAGGCGAGCTGGGCAGAAAAAACCAGAAAGAAGCCGGCATAGAGTATATGCAGAACCTTGAAAGCAATGCCCTGGCCCTGTCCATATTCCAATAGGATGAAGAGCTGGACCGCTGCCGAGGCGAGTGTGGTCAGTAAGGTGATAGGAGACAGGATTAAGACGCCTGTCCTGTTGGAGACGGTGAAGCAGAAGGTGGACATCTTCGAAGTTGGCCAGTCCAGGTCTGATTCCTAGCTTTAAGGAAGAGCTACAGCGCGAGAGCCTCCGGGATTCCACTCGGGTAGAGATCAGTAGTGTGGAGGATATCTTGCTGATGGCGATCCGAGTTGTGCTTTGACGACGATATCACCGAGAAAGGGCTGGGGGAACGATACACAGTGTGAGTGGGAAGAGAATGCTGCCAGCTGGTAAGGAGGGGGGAGGGGTTCAAAGAGGAGGAAAGTTGGGTCCGATGGTCTTCAGGTTCATTAATACCTTTATCCAGCATTCTCACCCAACTGTGAATCTCTGACAAGGAGGGGAGGACAGGGGAGACTCTACGAAAAGGGGTTCGGCTGCTGTTTCTTTGTCTTGACCCTCCTCTGGTCCCTTTCTCGACCTCCAATTGCTGCTCTTGGTCGCTCATCACCACACTCGATCCATATCATGCTTGTTGCCGAACGCCAAGCCACAGCCACGTATGTACGTCTCCATCTCCCTTTCCCGGGGGGCCCGACCATGTTGCACCAGAACAAAGGGTAAGCAACCCAGGTGCCACTCTTGACAGCATGAACCCCCACCATACATAATGCATGTTCTGCACACACACTGATTGGGAAAGCGATCTCCCTCCCAACTTTCCTCTGCGAGTGACACGATGAACACCATATCAAGTGAAGGAGGTGGTAGGCTTTAACCGGAGGATCCAAGGGTCGTGGGGATGCGAGACGGGAGCCGCCCCGACGTTGTTGCGGATCAGAACCCACCAAAGCTTTTCACTACCTTGGCTTGGCTGGCCCCTTTCATTCCCGCGTCGAGAAACTAGTGAGCCCGTGTGGTCGGGAATCCATCGTAGGAATTGATGATGGTTGATACGAAGAGGGGGAATTGACTGTGGAAGACCGAGGACTCGGGTAAGGGAATTCGTGGTCATAGCCAGTCAGTGACTAGCCAAAGTATAGCCACACCTTACCTCACTCATGTAATTCGGTTTGGTGTCCGCTTCCCTGACAGAGAGGCTGTGCTCAGGCCTCTTTTAAAATAATAATAAGGTGAATCTAGTGAGCACGGTAGCTTTTCCAGCCCACGCACAGTACTTGGCCAACTGCTTTCAGTTCACAAAGGCTTCACCTCCAGCCACCCCAACCTTTCCTCCTTCACCTTGGGAGCCTCTATCGTTATCCTCATAATCCCGGTACTCTGAACTACTTTGCACTCGTGATCCAATTCAGGATCTTCACACTCATTCACCTTGCAAAGCGACGGAGGGGCTTTTAGCATTTTGTCCAGAATCGAATTCGGACTTTGCTCGGCGTGGTAGGAGGTGTTGGTTGTTGTTCAGGCGAGATTCGTCGCATCGTGGCGAAGCGAATCAGCAAAGGAGGTGGGGAGGAGACAAGCCTCTGACTCTCCTTGGCGACCCTCCGCGATTGAAGCATATCCTCCCACTGGTGCACATCTTGAACTCGCTCCCCACCTTGAAATCGATTCAAATCCTACCTCACCTGTCGGCCAGCAAGGCCAACCAAGATCGAGTGAATCGGCTAAGGGGAAGCCATGCCCTCCGATGCAGGCAACGTTGCGAGGCGGGCTCTTTTGGACGATGGCAGGCCGGAGGAGGCCATCACAGTCAACCAAAGGGCTCTGATCGATAAGGTGAGCCATTCTCGTCGCGTTTGAACAACATCGAGAGCATTCAGGGTCAACAAAGGAGTTCAGCTCACTCACTCGCCGTCGGATTCGATGTCCATGTGTGACTCTCGCTCTCTCATCTGATCACAATCCCATGCCAGATCTTGGCAAGATATGCAGCCGAATTCACAGTCTTTAGAGAGCTTCTCCAAAATGCTGACGATGCTGGAGCGACCAACTGCGAGCTGCGCTTCGAGAGCGTCAAGAGCATCCCTTCATCTGATCTGAACGGTAGTTCACCATTCGAATCTGTCCCGACCCTCCCGGATTTCAAGGCAACGCTACAAAATTGGGTCTTCAGGAACGATGGGAAACCTTTTGGAGACGATGATTGGAGCAGGCTGCGAAGGATCGCAGAAGGAAACCCCGACCCCGACAGGATCGGAGCTTTTGGTGTCGGCTTCTACTCCCTCTTCAGTATTTGCGAAGAGCCCATAGTCTCGTCCGGAGACGAACTAATGGGATTCTTCTGGAAAGGTGACGCGCTCTTCACAAGGAGGGCCAAGAGCTCAAAGCCAGAGATTTCTCCCGCTAGGGTTCCCTGGACTTCGTTCTTCATGGCTTTGAGGGAACCAGCGCCTTTCCCCGAGTCTCTCATGGCGCTATGCCGGTTCTTGGCTACCTCTTTGACGTTCACGACCAAGGTCCGGTCGGTCGGTCTCTACTTTGACGATCAGCTACTCTGCAAGCTCGAGAAGAAGTTGAGCCTGCCGAAGCCCTTGCCCATGCCAGGACACCTCAATTCCTACAGCCCTGCAAAGATCATGAGGGTCAAAGACCTAGAGAGTACGGCTGTCCAGATCGACGTGTCGGCTATGAGACTGGTGATTGAGGCAGCAGAAAAGGAAAAACCAAAGTCACGTCAGGCGCTGACAGCCTCTTTGGCTAAGAGCGCAGGAGGTAGTCTGACTTCAATGCTCCAGAGCGCATTTGGCAGATCTGTCAAGAAGGAGGAGCCAAAGGCCAGCTTGACAGGTTCGTCCATTCCACAGCCCGCCGAAAGGGCTCTTGGCTCGGTAGCATCGCTTCTAACGTCGATTTCAGCCAGTATTCACTTGCGTATTGCGACGGCCAACATCAGCGTGTCGACGGACAAGGCTTTCGACAGAGAGATTGAGAGGAGCACCAAGAAGCCGCCTCCGAAGACTACCGCGTTCCACATCATCTTCACGGGAAAAGACGAGTATGATGCGAGCTTCCCAAAGGATGAGCAAGGCGTGTCCTCCTTGCAGTCTGGCGTCCGGCAGATCTTCCAAGGGCTCATGCCAAGGCTCGAGGACCAAGGTCACACATTCATTGGGTTCCGAACCCACCAGACGAGCAGCTTTAGCGGTCACATTGCCGCCAGATTTATCCCAACTGTCGAGAGGGAGTCTTTGGATTTCATAGATAAGTATTGCGCCAAGTGGAACTCGGAGCTCTTGTCCATGGGAGGCTATATCGCCAGGGCGGTCTACGAAAACGAGCTGCAAGAGGTAGGGAGGTTATGGAACGGAATGATCGGCACCGCTCGCCCCGCAGACGACAATAAGGACGCTCAGTGGCTGAAGGATAGGGCGCTACATACGATGAGGTTCTTCACTTTCAGGAACTCTTCACCATCCTCAAGGGTCCACTCCATTTTCGAGAGCTCCTTTTTCACGAGCGCTAGGCAAGCCACCATCACGTTGATGTCGACGAGAGGTGTTAAACACTCGGCTGCCGTGAGGGTTCCGAATGACTTGCTGTCGGGTTTCGTCAAGGACCTAGCAACCATCCCGCCATATCACATTGACGAAGCTGCTGATTTCATTCGTGAAGTCAGAGCCAGGAACTTGGTGCACGACATCACCATGGACGATGTCTTCAAGGAGCTGTCCTCAAGACCCCTGGACCCCAAAGAAATGGTGGCTTGCTTATCCTGGTGGATCTCCGTTGCTAATCACCCTTCGTACGATATCAGCCTGAGGTCGAGGCTACTCGAGAGCGCTCTTTTGAGCGTGCCGACCTCCGAGGGATCAACCGAATCGACCATGCAAAGCTTGGCATCCATTCAGTTCTTCCTCAACCCGCAGAGGGTCCCTTCGGATGTTCCGTTACCTCATTCATGCCTCTCCTATGAAGTCTCCAAGTCACTCAACGCTTCCGATCTAGCTAATGTGTTCGGTTGGGTAGAGCTACCGATAACTGAGTGGCTGAAGCACACGATCCGACTGAGTTCGAGCACGACAGATGGGGAAAAGTCCTTGCCTCTAGAAACCAACCTTCAACTTTCCCCTGCCTTCTCCGAAAAGGTCCTCGGCATCGTTGCAAGGGCCTGGGGGTCCCTGCCTGCACAAAAGCATGCCGAGATATCCGAAGTCCTGAAAAACATCCCCTGCATTCCCACTAGGAAAGGCATGCAAAAGCCAGGAGATGCTTACTTCTCCAATGTCTCGCTTTTCCCCGATCTCCCTATTTTGGAGTTTCCTACGGCTCAGGTCAAAGGAAATCTCGAAAAAGTCCTGGTCGCCCTCTCGGTCAGGAGGCACGTTGAGCTCCAGATGATCTTTGATCGTCTTGTCGCAGCCGGGGACTGGTCACATGTTGACCTGGTTGGCTATTTAGCTTCAAATAAGGAGTCCCTGAGCTCGCTAGAGAAAGAACGGCTAACCAAGACGGCGATCTTCCCGAAGTACGGCGAGGTCGGGCCACCAGGAAAGGACGGCAAGCCAAAGATCATCAGGTACAGGGCGTCGGACCTGTACGAGCCGCTGGACGTCTTCAAAGCCCTTAAGCTAGCCACCATTGATTGGCCGGGAAAAGCGTGGCGATCCACTTCGGATGAGGCAAAATTTGTCTTTGAGCTAGGTTTAAGGAGGCACCCACCTCTTCAAGAAATCCTAGCCCTCGCATCGAGCACGCACGACGCAGATCTCCGCTCTAAGGCCTTGGCCTACTTCTTTGACAAGTTCAACAATGTCTATCGCAGCGAGTATTCGCTCAACAAAGCTGCGAGCCACGCATTTGTTCCGTGCAAAGTGGGAAGCTCGGAAAAGATCGAGTTGGTGGCACCCATACAAGCTTTCACTAACCCGGAAGCCAGGATCATGGGATTTGCTGTGGTCGCACCGGAGATTCCCCTAACCGATCTTCCCAAGCTCCACTTGAGATCTAACCCACTCACCAAGGATCTGATCGCAACTTTGCTCCATCAACCTGAAGGGGACGAGGAAAAGGCAAGGAAGATATTTGAATATCTGGCATCTATCTCCGAATTCTCCCCTTACGATTATTCTCTTTTGAAGAATGCCGAGTTCATCCCCGTCAAGAAGAAGCCAATGGCCTCCGATGCGATGAGCGGGACCGAGGCCAAAGTGGAAGACAAAGTGACGTTTGTATCTCCTTCCGAATGTTACTTTGGCGGCGATTCTGCCTCCTCTAAGTTCAAGGACGTCTTCGTCTACTGCGACTTTGGGCCACTCGCAGGGACTTTCCTCCGAAATTGCGGAGTAACCGACGAGCCAAGCATCGAGGAGGTTGCCACAAAGCTTGTCCGCGAGCCTCAAAGATTCTACCAGCTTGCCGGTAGCACCGATGCTTACTTCGGCATTCTCCGACAGATTGCCACAAACTGGGAGCGGATAAAAGCTCCCTTGAGGGCGGAAATGAAGAGAAGCCCATTCCTACTCGGCTCCAAGAGGATCAATCAGAAAAAGATGTCAGAGGCCTCGGCTGGAAAAGTTGTCAACATCATGGATGAAGACGATGATGAGGAGATGGAGGATGCCGGGTCGCTCATTTACGATCTGAAGAGACCGGCGGAGATCGTGATCGTCGATGACGCTAATTCGCACATGCTCTTCGCTTCCAGCGTCTTCTTCGCGCCGCACGAGGATCTGCTGCAGGAGGGTCTTTACGAGCAACTTGGGTCTCCCAGACTCAGCACACTGGTCGAGGAAAAGTACTCTGCCGATGGCAGACTGCTCGACACCACTAGGAGGTCCGAGGAGGTCAAAGCCCTTGTGCTTGAGAGGACGCCGTTGTTCCTCTTCGAGAAAAGGTCTACCTCGCGGTCAGAGATCAGGTACGATGGCGAGTGGCTAAAGAAGTCTCTCGAGGTGGTCGAGGTTGACGGGGAAGGGCTCAGGCTGACCCGAACCTTGACGTTTGGGTCACTGAGGGAGACGAACGTTCAAAGGTCGTCGGCCATGGCCACGATGAGGGGCAAGAAACTGACCCTATTCCTCTCGGCCAAGCTTGAAGTTGATTACTTTGAGGTCGCAACCGCTCTCAACAAGTACCTCCTCACAAGGCAGAGATTACAAGAGGTCCTGCTCTACATGACTCTGCTCTCAACATCTCTTAGGAACTTGAAGAGGAGAGGCTTCCACGTTGACAAGATCCTTTCGCAGCGCAAGGCGGAGAGGGAACTATTCGAGGCTCGCCAGAGGGAAGAGAGGATCAAAGCCGAGCTCGAAGCCACAAAGCCAAAGCCTTCCGATGACGATTACAGAAACTGGAACAAACAGGTCTCGGCCGTCTTCCCGGACGTCGACCCTGCGCATGTCGACCAGCTGCTCAGGTCTTTTGAAGACAACCAGGTGGAACGGGCTACCGAGGAAATGCTGAGGAACCCCTATCCGAAGAGGCCTCCAAATCAGTCGATCACCGCCACCGGCACTGGCTCTTTGGCGCAGGCTGCTACTGGTGGAGGCGGCAGTGGGTTCTTCTCCTCATGGAAGAACCGCTTCACACAGAGCCAGAGGCCTTCTTCGCTCGCGGACGGGACCTCATCCATCGAAAGAGGGCCACCCGTACCTGGCGGATGGGGAGAGCAACAGGCCATCGCTGCTGCAGGCAGATCTTCCGGATTCGAGGACACCAAGCTGGGAGGTGGAAGGGGCCAGGCAGGCATGGACGGCGTCGGCATGATGGCGGACGGTGCTGGGCCACTGAGGAAGCATGGAGTGGATTCCTCACCGCCGGATCCGAACGCCCAGGTCACTCCGCAGTCGACAATCCAGAACAATGTTCTCAAGGCGATCCAGGCCAGCAGGGGAGGCGACAATGCCAGCGTGATCAGGACTCAGGCCCAACAGACCCAGATCAAGGAGGCCTCCAACTCCTACTGCGACACGACCGGAGTGGCTACTGACCTCCGGCTAGCAGGAGAGATCAATGGGATGAAGGTCTACCTCAACCCGTCGCTGGATCCGGTCACGACGCTGTCGGACAACTCGCCAGCGCTCGAGAGGCTGATCGAGAGGGTCTTCAAGCCGGTGGGCAACATTTTCGGGCTGGACCCCAAGTGCATGAACGTCTTCTGCGATACCAAGGGGCCAACGATCGCCTTCAACCGGGGAGGCTCGATCTACCTCAACTTTCGCTACTACCTGGCCTGGCACGACGAGCTGGTCAAGCAGGGAAAGATGGCCGACCCGCTGGTATCGACCTACTTTAGCGTCGCCCACGAGATCGCTCACAATGTCGTCGAGGCGCACAACGCCGAGCACGAGTGGTACTTTTCCGCCATCGCCGAAAAGTACATTGTCAGCCTGGCCAGCTACATCTCGCTCGTCGATGGCAAGTGATCCCTTTCTTGGAGGGTCGGGGCGGCGGCTGGAGTTTTCTTTTTTCCTTTTTTGGCCTAGCCTAGATCTAACTGCTCTTTTCTTGTGTAGTGCACTCATGAACACACCACTTGAGTTTTGGCACAAGATTGATAGATTGGCTCTTGTTCCCGAACGAAGGATTTTCGGCCACGAGGCCCGTTTGTGAACCCTGACCCTCCTCTTCTCCTTTGATCCTTTTCGGTTTCGGATCTTCGTTCTCTCACGCAAAGCAAGAGATGGTAGAGAAAGGAAAGGGGGGAAGGGGGCTTGAGCTCACTGCAATGGTTTCGAGACAGACAGTCATTGTCCAGCTTTGAGCCTGAGTGGGAAGAATCGGACCCAGTCGAGCAAACGACCCAAGTCGAGCGCTCGAGCCGGGAGCGGACGGTGCGTTCAAGGAATGAACCCCTCCACCTGTTCAATCACATCCATGCTCTTTGATGGAAAGACGATCTGAGCAAAACGAAGCCCCCTCAGACTTTCTAGTGTTCACTAGCTCCCTCCTGCACTCGGACGAAAGCGAGCCATTTCGCATCTAGGCCGGCGGCTCGTGCCCCTATTCTTCTCACTCGTTTTATTTTCTTGACTTTTCGAATTCTCCGCGGGTTCTACTCTCACTTTGGCGATTTCGATCTTCACCCCACGAAGCTTGGGCCTGCGAAGGTTCGGGAGGAAGGTTGGATTCATCTTGAAAGGCTGGCGAACTGAGGGGAGAGGGCGGGAGTGGCTGCTGGATTGTTTTTCCTCTTTCGCCCGCCCCCATCTCCATGCTGATCTCAACTGTCGAGGAGATTCGGGAATGCATGCTACAGTCATGAGTGTGAGTCTTGGTCTTGTTAACGTGCCTCGCCTTGTGTTCCCTTACTGAGTGGGGGGGGGGGGGGAAACCAAAATGGTAAAAGCAAGTTGGATCTAAAATGAATCATTTCAACATGAGCGTAAAACGCTGCGATCGTGGCCAAAAGGGGGATAAGCGGGGGAAGGGGGAAGGGGGAAGGGGTAGCGGCATCAGGCTTGTGTCACGTTGAAAGTGAACCGTTCCTTGGGCGCGTCTCTGTTTTTGTCACACAGTGCAGCGACCTGCAACTACACTCACACTTGAACCAGATATGCGCTACGAATCACTAGTGGGGGGACCTCTTTCGAGCTCGCTCGGCACGCCTTGCGTTCGAAGTGCACAATCGTGAATGATTCGATTCTGACCACACCTCGAATCTTGCGTGCGTCCAGTCGTGGGTAACCATCCGCAAGGGTTGACACGATCCTACTACAGTCATCGTAGGTACATCCACGATACGGAATCACTCGATGAATATGACTTCTCGTCGATCGATTCGTGATTGTGGGGAGCGACCCGTAGATGTGGATGAGAGGAAGGCGGAGTGGATTCGAATCGTCGCTCTTGTTCCGCTATTCTTGTTGTTGTCGTTGTTGTTGTTGTGGTCCTATTACTCCGCCCAGGAATGAGGTCTTGACTTGGAATGAGACAATACGCAAATCATCGCTTCCCTGCCTTCCATGCCATGTGCGCCGGACCGCCGAGTGGGTTAGGCGAGGGGAGCGGCACGAATCATTCTTTAAGAGTGGTTTCGAGCATTAGGTTTGTTTAATAGGGGTATGGACTACAGAGGAGAGGGTGCAAACTTTGCCCATCCATTGATGTTGTGGTTAGGTTGGGGGGGGGGGGGGGGCTTGATTTGAAACTTTTCGAGCAAAGCCGTCGCCCTAGTCGAACCTTGCTTTGGTTTAACCACTCCAACCTTGAGGCTGCTAAAGGCAGGGTTAAACAACGTTCATTTGGAAAGGGGGGGGGGAGGGGCGCGGGCAGACCTGCGGGCCATTCCCCCTTCCTCCCTTTGCGCTCGGCGCGCGGGTTGGCGATTTGGATCTGCCTATTTCCCTTCCTCTATTTCCACCGAGTTGTTACGATTTTTTTAAAGAGCTGCTCTTGGACTTTCTAACCCACAGACCTATTGCACTCCTCCACCCTTGCCGCGCGTCCCCCGCCGACACTCGCCCCTTTTTTTTTTTTTTTTTTTTTTTTTTCCTTCTAACCTTCGGCTCGCAAGCACTCATACTTCAACTAAAAAAAAGAAAGAAAGAAAGAAAGAACAACGAGGGGAAGAGATGGAAGAATCGATAGGAGTAGTAATGATTGCAACGCTTCCTCTCGATCAGCACTCTCTCCTCCTCTGACCGTGGAGTGGAAAATCTAAAGAGACCACCAAGACAAGGGATTCGTATATAGCTCACGTCAAGAACCGGGCTTACAACTCGAAACAGGATCCTGAATGCTACGGCGGGGGAAAAAGGATGGGCCATTCGAGCCCTAATCCAGATCAAGCCGGCATAGCATTAGTCTGTGACTGCAGATACTTACCATTCATGATTGTTATCGTATGGACGTGCATACCACCTTCACACACGTAGGGTGACTAAGTGTTGACTAACTAGTGACCACTAACACTAACCACCCACTGTCTAACTCTGACTTTAAGTGTGGCAGGGCTTCCGATGACAATAGGAAGGATTCCAAATGCACTTACAACCCATTAAGGCATCGCATCGAACCGTAGGAGGGAGGGGGAAAGGGGAGACGCAGGTTGGGCTCCTCTCTCCTTTTCTAGCAGCCCCCCTCCCTCCCCCCTCCCAGCCTTGCATTTTCTACCAAACGTGTGGTCTCGCTCTCATGATCACCGCCGCCTCTTCTCTCTTGCTTGCTGCCCCTTCCTCGCCACCGTTCCCCTTTCACCGTTGTAATCCCCCTTTCTTTCATCGTCCCTCGACCCTCTCCCTTGCCTTTCTGCGCTCTTGATCGTCCCATCCTCTTCTACGCCTCCTATTCACACCTTTCCTTCTCCTGTCCCCTTTTCATTGTTCCTGGCCCTGCCTCGCTGCTCTAGGTTACCTTTTCCGACCTGGGACCTTCCTCCATCCTCGCCTTCCACCCAAATCCAATCCTTGTTTGGTTGGACTTGATCGCATCGACGCCATCGGCAGAGCCTTGACCTGGGCGAGTCTTCCCTCCCTCCTCTCTCCCTACCTTTCTCCCCTTTCAAAACTTCCCGGTACCATCTCACTCCTTTCCCACTTCCAACTTCAACCCGCCTTCCTTCTTCGGCTAGCTGAGCCAAATCGTGGTGCGGCAGGACTCTTTCTCTCTTCCTCTTCCTTTCCACCTTCTTTCTCACCCTTAACCCTGCGGCCTACTAGCTCCCCCACCAAGCTGTGCACCACCATCCGCGACTCTTCCTCCCTTTCTTCCTCTCTCTCCTTTCTTTCTTTTTTCGCGATCTACTCTCCGTCTTTCTCCTGTTCCAAAACTATCGCACCTTCCCACCTTTCAACGACCCAACTTCCGATTCTCGCTCTACACCCGAGGATCCTCCCGTAGCTCTTGGCCCCTTGGCATCAACGACACGCATCGATTCTCGCCGCCGGTAAGAAGGGGAGATAGAAAAGGCTAGAGCGGTAGAAAGAAAAAGAGACAAGTTGGGAGTGGGACAGAGAAGACCGTGAGCAGGTTCTCTCACACACATTCTCATAGACACGCACACGCACAAACTCTCTCAAAAAGAGATCAACGCTTCTCCGTGCAGCATGTCGACTGGCAACATCCAGCAAGGGCAGTGGTGCAAACGGATCCTCTCGGCTCTCCTTTTGTCTCTCCTCTCCCACCATCTCTTCACCTTGGCATCAGCCTCGTCTCCGGCCTCGCCCTATGTCTCTTTACCAAACGTGCACACTGTCCGGAGCACTAGGAGGAACGTCTCGTCGTACGACCTTCACTCGCGATCCTCGACCTCGACCTCGCATTTCGTTCGAGTCTCTTCGCTCAACAGACGACAATCGCAAGAGCTGCAGGACTCGATCGTTGCCGAGGCTCTGACCGATCCTATTCAAGCTGCCAACAATGTCGAGTCGTCCATCCCCGGTGTTCAAACCCAGAAAGGGAGCGGCGACATTGTACAGGGTGACTTGATCCCAAATGACGATGAGGGTCAACAGTACGAGTGGAATAGTCTGGTGTATTTCCAACCCTCTGCCAGCACCACCGGTAGCGACCAAGGTGGATGGCAGCAGCTGCCAGACACTCCAGGCTTTACCTTGAACAGGTCTGTCAGCATCCCGAACAAGTACGGGAACGAGTCAGGAATCATGGTGAGTCGCTGCGACCCCCGTGGGAGGTCTCACCCATCGTGGTGCCTTGGTCATTCCTCTGCAGACGACAACCGCATCGCCTTTGATCTCATCCACGAGATCATTGTAGACTGACCTTGAGATACCGTGTATCCATCAGCCTTTCTACATAACACAACAAGACCCCTCCCTCGTCAAGAGAGCGATTCTGCTATGGCCTGGAAAGGTAAGCCGTAACCATCCCTCCGGACTCAACTTGATTCTGATTTCTTCAGATTAGCCCTCGCCGGCAGTCAGACTCACACCACCCCGCCGACATCCTCCTCCTATTCACGGTCGTCTTTGACTCCTACCACCTTAGCCAAGAGACGCGTGGAAGTACGCAAATCTGATGATGAACGCACGCTCGGTCGTCGCGAGCACCTTTGCTAGCTGGGGCATCACAAACGACTCCGTCCTCATCCTTGCACCCGTCTTTTTGAATCAAGCCGATGTGACCGCCGGAGGTTGCAAGCCTGAAGAGTTTGCCTTCACGCTGTCGCTCTGGCAATCTGGTGCTGCCAGCATCAACCCGAAGATGCAGCATAGCGTCACCTCTTACGAGATCATGGACTACTTCACCGACATGCTCTTCAACAAGGAGCACTACCCAAACCTGAACCAGGTCGTCGTCGCAGGTCACTCGATGGGAGGTCAAGCCACGCAGAGGTACGCCTTGCTGAAAAAGACGAAGGCTTACGATCCCAACATGAAGTATTGGGTCGGTAACCCGGGTTCTTGGGCATGGCTGAACGGCAATAGGCCCTACATGAACGCGAACGATAGCTGTGCGCCCAACAGCGAATACGACACCTGGCCCTACGGAATAGGCGGCAACCAGACAAAGGTTTCCAAGTACGCCCGAGCCGACGTCATCGCCAACAAGACAGCCGTCGTCGACAGGTTTAACCGCAGGAACGTGAGCTACGCTCTGGCTCTCCTCGATTTGGGCGCGGGTGACACGCACTGTGAGGCACAATGGCAGGGTGCCAACCATCTGGACAGGGGTTCGCGGTTCATCATGCAATACTCGAACATGGATGGAGGATTCCCCGCTGCTCACCGAGCCGCTTTCGTCGCCAACACCTCCCACCAGGATTATGCCATGTACACGGCTAACTCATCACTCGCTGTCCTCTTCCAGGACAACTTTTACGACCGGAACCCAGATCTGACCAACACGACCAACCCGGGCGACAAGGTCAAGAAGGTCAAGAACGGAAAGAAATCCTTCGACACGCCGACGCACGAGAAGATGGCGTACGGCCTTCTGATGGGAAGCATCCTCCTTATCGTCGCCGTCTTCAGCCTGCTTCCGTATGTCTTCAGTCCGAACTACGAAGACGCGAGCAAGTGGGACGACGTCAACGGCCTCTCGGGCAAAGGTGGGATCGGCAGCGTATTTCCCGACCGCTACGGGGCAAGCAACGGCAGGAGCTGGGACGCCACTTCGGAGAGCATGAGAAAGCTCTTGTGACCGTAGTCGCGCCCGTAGACTCTCCACATTTCTCCCAAACAAAGTCGAGAGCGAGACCAGGGAAGAGGGTCCGGAGGAAGGGGCGTGGATAAGGCTTTTCATGCTTCATCCCCCCCGCCACGCACCCAGATCGCATGCATCATTCATGGACTTTTTCTTTTTAGTACAACATTTCACATTCGCACATCAAGCCTCATCTCTCTAATATCGGTACTGGCCGTCGTGCATATTGCATCGAAGCCCTCTTCATCCAACAGATCCCTTCTTATCTTACCATCTTTTCGTCTTCACTTCGGGTTTTCGCCTTCTGGCCCCGCAGTTATCTCCCAGCCGAAAGGAGGAAGGGTGGGAACGAGGAAACCGATCTGCACCGCCGAGCTCTGCATTTCGTGTCCCACCAATGCCACGTCCGGTTCCATCTCGAGAAATCCGAACCAAGGCGCCGAGATGACTCTCCGTCTTCACCTTGTTTTTCCTCCCTCTTCCCTTATTCATCTTGCTGCGAGCACTCGAGATCCTCCCCCTCTTCCCATATTGAATTCACCGCATCCCTTATTCAACTGGCATTGATACTGTCCCCCATCCCTCCTTCCATTCCAGCGGACTTTTTGACAAGACTCCCCTCCTTCTCCCTCGATTCCTTTCTTTTCCATTCCTTTCTCTTTTGACTCCCATCCCTTCTCGCCCTGGATAGAAGAGTGGGAGGAAGCAGGGACTACCAATTGATCGGTTGCTCAAGTTCAGCCCGCCTTCCGCCTTCCCCCGGCCAACGTTCCCCTCACGCTTCTTGGCATGGATTGTGACGAGGGTGGGTAGCGGATCCCCAAACCTGTAATATAGAAACATTGCGAGAGAAAAGAAGAAAAAAGGAAAAAAAGAAAGGAAAAGGAAAGAGAAGGATGGGGAAAGAAAAAGGATCTCAATCGCCCCAAGCTTGACCCACACCGTACCTCGACGTTGGGTGGCGCCTCCGGACAAGTTCGAAGACCATCTCACCCCTACGTATCCAGTCTCTCACATGTCCAGCCTATCAGCCTGCTCTGGTGCAGGCATACACCATCCTTTCTCTGCGAGTTTTTCTGTCGATCGATACCCTGGCGTTTCAGCTCTGACGCAGGGTGCGACCGCGGAAGATCGGTTCTGGCGGTACTAGTTGTGACATTCCGAGCACTCTCCCCTTCATCTTCCTTTTCCCCTTGCTATTCATCATGGCCGTGCTCGGATGGTCCTGGTCTAGGCATTTGACCACCTTGGCTGCCTATCCGGTGAGAGTGCATCATGCAGCGCTGACTCATTTCGGATGATGATGGTTGACGTTCGGGATGGATTCGAGGTGAGGGAGGTTGGGAGGATTGGGGGTGAAGGTCGCCATGCTTAGGTCATCCCCGCTCGCTGAATTTGGATTGATTACAAAGGGTGGAGAAGTGTCGCTGTTCTTGATGGAGGCTCCTGCACCGAGCAGGGATCGGATTTTTTTTCTTCCTCCCTCTCTCTTCATCCCAACTCCCTGTTTGATCCATCGTCCCTTTCCTCGACTTTCTTCTTCCTCCTCTTACTCTCAACCTTCAGCTTGCTCACATCTTTGGATTCACCTCTTACCCCCATCCTTTCATCCCACACTCTTTTTGATTGAGAAGATACGGTACATACACTAAGGACGGAAGAAAGAAGTACATAGGAAGAATTCCAACCAAGGTTTTCCTTCTTCCGTGGTCACACACACGCGTAGTTCGTACCCTTGGGTTTCGATCACCAACACACAGGCAGGAGGCACCCACCCTCCCACCACCGCCACCTTGAAAGTCCGAAGGAGCAAAAGAAGCAAGGGAAGGCTTTGGTCGGGGGATAGCTTTCATCGACAAGCGCATCTGAGCATACATCTTTCCTACAACGTCCTCACTCAATCCATTCACCCTCCTCCATTCAGAGCGATCGAGGTCGAGCGACGTCAATCACTGTTGAACAACGGACGGGAAAGGGGCAGAGATGACTTCCTCAAACCAGTTGCTCGACCTCTTGGCGGGCGCCTCCAACAGGCTCACCTCACCGCCCACCTCCCCCTCTCCAATCACCAAGACCGATCCCGCCGCAAACAACGGCGTCTCGAAAGATGCTAGGAGCCTCCCCTCGTCCCAGTCCTTCAACTCGTTCCAGCATCTCTTTGACAATGCAAGTCAGCCCAAGCAGCAAGCCACCCCACCGATCAACTTTCAGTTCTCCTCCCAGGGCAGTGACTCCAGCAAACCTCTCGATGCCAACGCCCTCCTGGCACAATTCATGGGTGGTGCCAACCCGGGCGTCCCTTCCACCTCGTCTCTCACCACCAATCAGCTCGCATCGTCTCGGTCTCAGCCAGAGCTCTCAACCCAGTTAGGATTTGTGTCAGAGCGAGCTCCTCCCAAGGTGACGCCGCAGGACGTTTCTCGCAAAGCAGGTGAGCCTCTCCTCTCCATCGATCTCCGGCCCCGCCACCCTTCACCCTATCTCGGAAAACTTGCTGACCTCCAGACAAGCTCCCTACCTGTTTCCCGTCCATTCTCGGCCTCCTTGGCTCTCGTCCAGATTCGAGTCAAAGGGAGCAGCAAAACGGTAGCGGGAGCAAGGCGACCATGTTTGACTTCATCAGTCCATTCGATGTGCTTGAAAAGGGCAGAGATGGCCGCGTCGAAGCGCTTGGATCTCAAGCCACGGTCTCCGAGTCACTTCCAGCAGCCACTGAGCCACAAGAGGCGGCCAGAAATGGAACGGGGGCAACTTTCGGCGACTATCAAGCAGCAAGCCAGAGTATCGCGAATCTTCTCGGAAAGCTATCCGCCAGTGCTGCCAAGGTTGACAGCACTAGTCCTCCGCCCCTGTGGAAGGACGAAAATCCTTCTGTAGTCACTTCGGCCAACAAAGCCGCACAAGCCTCTCTTGGCAACAAGGACGATCAGCGTCAAGCTCCATCTTTGCCGCCGGCGCCAAGAACCTTGGACGCTTCCAAAAAGCTGCTCTTCGCGAGTCAGCATGCGGCTGCCCTTCATTCGTCCAGCGGGAATGCATTCGAGGACCCCAAGAGCTCGGGTCTTTCCATCCTCTCCCCTTCCAGGTCCTCAAGTGCTCCAAGAGTCGCCACGTTGGATCTGTTATCCCATCAGCCCGGTGGGCCATCAAGTCTGTACCCTGCCAAGCTTGAGAACACGCCCGTCGCCATCCTCGCCTCTGATTTTTCCTTCAGAGCCTGTGCTTCGGCCGGGGGTCTTTTTTCGAGCCCCGGCCTTGCCAGCCTCGGTTCTGGCATCATCTGTTACCCGATGAGCAAGGGAAAGATCAGGATCATTGACACGAAGGCCGGATCTCGCCTCCTCCTTCAGAGTCCCACCAAGGTCGCCATCAGGTCGATGGCCGCATTCAAGTCTCCTCCTGGCTCACCCAAGGTCTCTACGTACCTTCTTGCAGCTTTGACAGAGAAATCCAAGGAGAGCGGCAGGGAATCACTCGTCATCTGGAGAATCCCGCACCGCCTCGAAGGCGGGGACGAGGAGAGCACCGTTCTCACCCAGATCGAGGGCGAAGCTTCTGAGAACCCTCAACTAAACAGGTTCTCAAGCCTTGCCTGGCATCCTACCGACAGCAATCACCTCGCAATCTCTACGAGCTCCGAAGAGGTTATTATTCTGAATTTGAGGGCCGTCTCGGCTTCAAGCAACCCCGCATCCAAGCTCATCTCGGAAGCCCAGGCTCGCGCCGTTTCTGATCGGGTTGTAGGAGCTAAGGAGGAACACTTGTCCGCACTCGCCTTCTCTCCGGACGGATCCCTGCTTGCCACTCTCACTACAAGGTCCATTACAGCCAACTCGTGGTCACTGCGCTTCTCTCGTTCATCGAACCCGGGTGCTGCCGGTTGGTCTGGCCTCACCATCCCCGTCTCCGCTCCTATCCAAGAGGCGCTCGTTGTCAGTCACTTGACCATCCTGGGTCACGGGGAAGGAAGTCAAGGAGGGCCGAGAGGCGTGCTTGTTGGCTTCCAACAGAACACCCTGCTGGGTCTGTTCGATATCGCTGGGCAGTGCTGGAAGTCGCTCTGGAACTTCACCGCCAGCAGCGAGCAAGGCCATTTCAATCTCGTTGCCTACGATGACATTGCGTCCACAGTCATCATTGCCAGCAGTCTCAGGTCATCTCTCTTTTTCCTCAACCTTGGATTTGATACCCTGCCTCCCCTGAAAGATAATCTTACTCCGATCCGGGACAGCGTGGCTCTTCCCGCCAGGTTAAAAGAAGGTTCCCTCCCCTGGACCATCCGGTGTTCCAACACGCTCAAGGAATGCCCGGTCCCCGAGCCTTGCATCAATTTTTGCATCCCTGAAAGATCGAACAGTCAGCAGATGGGCGACACGGTCACTATCTTTGCGTCTAATCCAGCCGGTAGTCACATCCTGCATATTCCCCGGGATGCCATCGGTAGTAACCCCTCAGCCACAAGTCCAAGCATATCTCCATTGCCTGCTACGTCAGTCAGCAGCTCCCTTCTTGCATCAAACGAGGCCAAAGTAGCCTCGGCCGAATCAACTCTCGAGCCCACGCGAATCTCCCAGAGTGGTGGGTTATTGAACAACTCTACCACTTCGCCTGCTGGCATTGAGACGCCGGCCACGCTCAGCGATGCAAGCGAGAGTAAGAAGTCGAAGAAGGCCAAGGCAAAGAAAGGGGCCACTTCCAAATCGAGCGAACCCCCCACCGCCGAGCCAACATTGACAGACAAGTTGACTACCGGAACGGTGGTCGCAAAACCTTCAGGCTTACCCCGAGAAAATGGTGTGAAGGATGCTGAGGCACAAATCGAGGAGAAGAGTGGCGATCTCGGGACATCCGTAAGAGAGCTAGGTACTGGGGGCAAAGTGTCCATCCCGAACGCATCCTCGCCTCCCTTCACGTCGGATATCCAATCAGCTTTGTCGGCAATGGAGAGCAGGATCTCCGGGCAACTGCAGACTTTTGGTTCCTCCATCCGCAGTGTGGACTCTACGGACTCTCGCATATCAAGTGCTGAGCTACAATCGCTCGCCCGCCACATGGTGATTGAAATGAACACCACTCTATTCCCATATCTGAACCAGAGCGTTAAGGAGAGCGCCAACGAGAAGATCGCCAAGGGCATCCAGGAGGGAGTGACGAAGACGCTGCCTGTTGAGCTCAAGAGCATGCTCCTTCAGCCTGACATCACCGACCACGTCGCCAAGAACATAACCAAGGCAATCGTTCCTACCGTCCAAAGGACAGCCGTCGAGGTCGTGTCAAAGGTGCTTGCACCCCACTTTGAGGATGTGATTATGGATCTCTGCGATAGAATGACGGGCACGATCAAGTCAGAGATCACTGCCGTCAGAAAGTCGATCGAGCCCATCCAGGCTCCTCGCGATTCGCCCCTTTCGAACGAATCTGACGCAGCCGTGAAGGACATGGCCGCAAAGATGAATGATATGCTAGTGCAGCTGCAGCAGCTGACCAAAGCCAACCAGCTGTTGGAGGACCAGATCAAGACCCTGAGTTCCTCGAACAGAGCCATCGATCCATCCCAAACAGAGCACGTCCAGTCTTCTGTATCCTCTTTCGGTAGCTTCAGCGGATCCGGCATCACCGCAGGAGGGCTTGCATGCAGGTCTACCGACTCTTCCAACTCGACACCAACTCCTACGCCGAGACGAAAGAGGGACAAGGAGGTCCAGCAAGTCCCACTCAGCCTCACCCATGCCTCGACCCCGAAGGAACCCCACAAATCCAAGGCCATCCTCCCCGAAACGGTCGCCGTGGTTGGCGCCGGCCCTGTGGGTTGCCTCGTCGCGCTCGCGCTCGCCGAGAGAGGCTGCAAGGTCGACATTTACGAATCCAGGCCAGACCCGCGGACAAGCGAGGCCATCGCGAAGGCGTCTCAGCGCTCCATCAACCTCGCGATCTCCACCAGGGGCCTGACCGGTCTGAGCTCGGTCACGTTGGGTCTCACCGACTCGGACGGTAATGCCAGGGACCTCGCCGACATTGTCCTCGAGGAAGCTGTCCCGATGAGGGCCAGGATGATCCACACTGCCAAGGATGCGAAGAGCGGCAATGTCAAGCTCATGAGCCAGTTGTACGGGCCAAAGGGAGAGTGCATCAACAGCGTTGACCGGTCGAGGCTGAACAACCTCCTACTGGACCGGGCGGTCGAGCACAAAGATATCAAGGTCCACTTCGAATGCAGGCTGCAACAGATCGATTTCGACGCAGACTCGAGGAGGGCCAACGGCCATGGACCGGCTTTGCTCGAGGCCGATTTAGGATCGCAACCAAAGTCCAAGAAAGGATTGGCTTCCTCGCCCTACGGAGGACCCGTCAAGTTGACGTTTGACTCGATCTCGAAAGGCGGCGGCAAGAACAGTGTCGCAAAATGGGCCGGCCTGGTGGTCGGATGCGACGGTGCTCACTCGGCAGTGAGAACCGCCATGGGGACCGTTGTGAGGATGGGCTACTCTCACGAGTATATCGACAACGGATACGTGGAGCTATCCATCCCACCCAGGACGCCGCTGGGAGCAGGCGCGAGGCTCAGGGGCGACGGCGAAGGAGTCAGGCTCTCCGGGAGGCAAGGAGGCCACGACGCGTTCCACATGGATCCCGGACACCTTCACATCTGGCCTCGGCACGAGTTCATGCTGATCGCCCTGCCCAACAGGGACGGATCCTTCACGTGCACGCTGTTCGCGCCCTTCAACATCTTCAAGGAGCACCTCTCGACCAGGGAAGGAATCCTGGACTTTTTCAACAGCCACTTTTCGGACGCCGTCCCGCTGATCGGCGAGGAGGCACTGGTGAACGACCTGCTGAGCAGGAGGCCCTCGCCTCTGGGTAGCGTCAAGTGCAAGCCGTACCACTACAAAGACAGGGCGATCCTGATCGGAGACGCAGCGCACGCCATCCTCCCATTCTACGGCCAAGGGCTCAACTGCGGCTTCGAGGACGTCAGGGTGCTCATGGAGATCGTCGACTCGTGCGCCGAAAAGGGTCAGAGACTGGAGGACGCGCTGGAGACCTACACGAACACGAGGCACCCGGACCTCATGTCGATCAACCAGCTCGCCCTGGCCAACTACGAGGAGATGGCCTCGAGGGTGGTCAGGAGGTCGTACCTCTGGAGGAAGAGACTGGACTCGATCCTCATGTCCATCCTACCCTCCTCCCTGTGGAGCTCGCTCTACTCGATGGTCACCTTCTCCAACCTCGGATACGCCAAGGTTCTCGAGAGGGAGAGACGCCAGTCCGCCCTCGTCCAGAGAGGAGTCTGGAGCCTCGGCCTAGGCTCCACCGTCGGTCTTGGATTGGCGCTCTTCAGGTACGAGAAGGTCTGGCGAGGTTGGATGACGAGCTTAGCCAGGGAGGTGGCCAGGATCTCCAACTGAGACACGAACTCCATCCCATCTTCCGATACGTCCGGGGGTTGGGAAGCCGCGTACCGAACTCCCCCCCTCTCCCCGCCCTTTCCTTTCCCCTCTGTCCTTGTATGTGCTCCACCCAAACCCAAAAGTTGAAAAAAAAAAAGTTGATGTAAATCGAAGAGAATATGCAGTGATCTTGAAACTCTTGATTGGAGCATGGTCCATCGCTCGAACGGAAACCTCCTCTCCTCACACATCCATGAAGGGGGGTCTCGTATCGCTGAAATGGATGGAAATCCAAATCCACAGTCTCAGCAGATGGGAAGGTCGGGGATCGGGAGGGATAAAGAGTTCCTACCAGTGTCCGCCGAATCACGTTCTTTCTCTACCTCCCACATCCCCTCCCCGTTGACGTGACAAGAGTCGGAAACGGAAACGAGCGGAGCGCGGGAGGGTTGCACTCGGGAAGGCATGCGGGAACGTGATGTGGTAGGAGGACCCGGAAAGTTGGGGTACTTCAACAAGGGGAAAGATTACATGGAGAGAGGAAGGGGGGGGCAAAGGAAAGAGGAGCTAGTGACGTCAAAGTTGTGCACGAATGTACTAAAAAACTGAAACAAAATGAAACTCAGAAACACAAAAGGGTAAATGAAAAAAAACAAAAAAAAAAAACCCAAGGCAAAGATCACGATCGACAAAGAAAAGGGGGGATGGGAGCGGGGGAAGGGGATTTTTTTTTCTCAGAAACCCGATCCAATTGATCCTTGACCTGCGCCACCCTTGAGAACGGCCAGCTTTTGGCTGATGGAGTCGATGGCGCTTGTTCCTTCTCCTCCGAGAGTACCCGGGATCTGTCCGTTCGAGAATCCATTATAGTTTTGCTCGTTCCTCGCGCTTCCGGATGAGGGGGAGGCGGGAGGATGCTCGTTGCCGCCGTTTCGGGCAAATTTGGCTCGGAGCTCGGCCAGCCTCTCATCGGTGGTCGAAGATCGAGTGTGATGGCCGGCCGCCGGCGACCCGTTGCTGTTGGTCACGCTACCCGAGTTCAAGCTCGATCTTGGGCTGTAGGCCGAGTTTCGTGGGGCTCCTCCTTCAAAAGCGGCGCTGGAACGAACAGAGTCGCGAACCGAGCTCGAAGACGTTTCTGTTGATTCCCGTTCTGAAAAAGTCGAACAGGGGGTTGGGCAGGGAGGCGAAGGGAACGATAAGAAATCGGTCAGGTCCTTCTGCTGTTGCATCTCTCCTCTTGTCTTTGCTACCTTGTGGTGCTGTTTCTTTTCTTTTCTTCTTTCTTTTCTTTTTACCCACTTGAAGCTGCATTGCTTCCATTGTCGTCTTCAGCCGCATGGTTTGCAAGGGCTCTCTTAATGTATCTGATCATAACCACCAAAAAAAGGGGGGAGCGGGCCAGGAAATAGCTTGAGGTCAATTTTCCCACTCAGGATTCCAGGCTATCTCCACAAACGGACTGCACTCACCTTTGGAAGATGGGCCCGGTGTTCTGCAGGCTTCGCTGAATGCTGGGCTCCTTGTGGGGGTACCTTTTCTGGAACTCGTAGAGCTCGCGGATCGCCTGTCTCGACTGTTCCTTGTGTGAGATTCGATCGAAGATGGCTCGGAGCTCGGCATTGGCGACGTCGTCGGCATCCTGGGATGCCCTGGCGCCACCGTCATTGCGAGGGGGTGACATGGGTGGAGTGGCATCGTCGGCCGCCGTCGCTCGGACGTCGGCTGTCCGTGACTTGACGTAGTCATCCGTCATCTCGGGCTCGACCTCCATACTTTCCCCTCCGGCCAAGCCTCCTGAACGTTCGGCTCCCCTTTCGATCCTGTCCTCGAGGTTGAGGAGACGGATGAGGTACGAGTACACGAAACTATTCTCGGGCTCCTGTATGAGGCCGAGCATCTCGAGTGACTGCTCGCCAAACGCAGTGGTGAAATGGGTAAGGATTACCTTGATCGTCCGCAGAGGAAGGTCGGTCAGTGGGATCTCGTCCGCCGCCCTCTTCTTCCACTCTGGAGGCGGTATGACTTGCAGGAAGTGTTCTACGTCGGCCAGGAGCTGTTGAGGCTCTACCTGCTCCTCGGCCAACGAGGCGGGTAACCGCTTGGCGATCTTCCAGAGGCACTTGATGATCAGCTCAGCGAATTTGGACCGGGTTTGAAGCACCTCCCCGGACAACTCTCGCATGTCCTCGGTTGCCTGGGACAGCATCGAGAGGCAGGCCGCGTACAAAGTGTTGAGGTTGCAGGCAGAGAAGCACCTCAGCACGATGATGTTGAGGTACTTTGAGTAGGTTTGCGAAGTGGCGTCGTCTGTCTGAGCCGAGGATTCGATCAGTCTTTGGAGCAGCTCTGTGAGAAGGGGAATCAAAGCGGTCCGACTCATGTAACTTCCCAAGGTCCTTCCATCCTCCCAGGTGCGGTCCTTGTCGAAGATCGACGTCCCGGTGACGAGCAAATGCTTCTTCAGGCGCTCGTTGCCAGGGGACCCGTCGTTCTCGGCGGCAAACGCTCGGTGGACCTGTTTACCTAGGACACTAGCCAGCTGGTCGGCGTGATGAACGAGCGAGGGGGCGATGTCCTGAATCTCTCTTTCGACGTGCTTAAGAGCCATGACGCTACGCTCGCTGTCACTGCTAAGGATCTCGCCAATCGCTTGCTCGATCGCAAAATCATCTTCCGCATCCCCTTCATTCATTTCTTGCTCTTGCTCTTCTTCCCCTTTGCTTGTGGTTGGGCTCGACCCGGCCATCTTGGATGGAGAAGCTGATTGCCTTTGGCTCGGAGTTGGCGATGATGGCGGAGACGAGGAACCGTTGACATTGTCAACGGTGCCGAGAGACTTTCGCGGGATCCGCGGTATGCCGACGCTGGATTGCCTCGCATTGCCCATGCTCCCCAGTCTGCTCTTTCCCGCAGCTGGCGCTGGAAGACCAGAGCCTGCGAGCGATGGAGGCCGCGCCAGCCTTGACTGCTGAGCTGCCTTAGCCCCCGTGGGAGACAGATTCGATGAGGCTTCTTGAGAGCTGTTCCTGGAGAGGGTTGCTATCGCTGGTGCCCGAGCGATTCCCGAAGGCTTTACCATCGGTGCGGTAGTTCGCTTGAGCCTTTCTTCGAGCAGTGAGCTATCTTTGGCCGGTAGCGTCCCGACTAGTCTCCACACATCATCCCCCACAATCTTGTAGGCCTCGCCCAGAGTCATCAGAGCCGCAGTTCGAACATTGGCATCACGATCACCGATCAACTTGGCGATTAGTGGCAGCGTTCGCGCAGGTGTGCAGACCTGGAGGCCGTTCTTGGAGAAGAGATAACCTAGTTCACCCAGGCACTCTGCCCTTACCCTGGCATTCTTGGACGGCAGGCCATTCTCAACGTATTGTGCTAGCATCTTACTTGGTGGGAAGATGAAGGCCATTCTTCGGAAGATTTCCCTGATCCTATCCCGGAAAGCAACCTTTGGATCACCGAACTGTTGAGTTTCAGAGGGGAAGAAATAGGGGGGAATGGGAGGGCAGGTTAGCCTTGCGATTTGAAGCATCTCCATGCACTAGCAAGAAAGATCGGTTCTCACCTTGGCGATCAGACAAGGTAGAAGGCAATTGGCCTCGTAATCGCTCATATGATAAGATTGGGTGCCCAGCAAGTCGACGATATGATCCAGAATATCCAAGCATTTTAGGGAAATGCTAGTGTTGTTGTCAGTGAGTCGGATGGCCACATACTTGAAAACCACGTCCGAGTTGGCAACGATCCTTGCTACGGTCTCGTCCTGAGAGAGACCGAATTCCTCCTCGGCGAAAGTTGGGCTCGAGATGAAGTCGGATAGGAGGGTCAAAGCTGACAGGTAGTCCCTCTCGGCGTTGTGGTCTTTGCTGAACATGGAGTCAACGAGTCCATTGCTGCAGACGTTTTCGCATTGGGATCGAAGTACGTCGAGGAGTTCAGGCCGAGGGGCTCCTTCAGGACCGATCCAGCACTGGCCCTTGCCGTCTTTCTTCTCTCGGGATGCTTTGAACCTTGGATCTGACGCCTGGAATGGCGCTGCCTTTTCAGTCATGGCATTGCTAGAAGAAGGACCGCTGATGGCGGATTGACCAGATGGCTTCTTTATCCCTCCAAGCCGAGACTTGAACGCAGGGACTGAGCCGGAATCAAAGTCATCAGAATCGATTCGAGGTGAGGTCCTGGACAGGGAAGAAGAGGCTGCCGGTGCCTTCAATGAACGCCCAACGGCTGTGGGAGGCTTGATACCCATCGGCCTGGAGATACCTGCCACCCTGGGAGACGACGGGGCAGGGGAGGAGGATCGAGCCAAGGAGGATGCATTATTGGATGCGACCGAAGGCTTGATTGGGGCCTTCAACGTCGAAGGCCTAGCGGGTGCAGAAGCTGTCGAAGCTTTGGCGGCCTGAGCGGCATGTTGGGACAGGGCCGTAGGAGCTAGCGATGCCGCTTGAGCCTTGGCGGCCTCAATGAGGGGGGTGACCGAGTTCTTGGATGCTGCTTTGAGCTGCGTCGTCTGGTCCATGACAAACTTGTAGCCAGCCCTCATTATAATATAAGGCAATGCTGCCTGGGCGGCTTTGCGCACGGCGGCCAGCTTGTCATCAAGGCACTGGACCGCTGGCAGTGCCAGAGGTGCCAGATCCATGGGCTTTGCCGGAGGATGCTGCTCGAACCACGCGGCGATCCATGTGAAGAGGTCTTGGCGAAGCATGGGGTTGGCCGTCTTGCTTTCCAAAACGGTGGAAAAGCCAGGGATCAAGGGACCAGCGCCGACCTGCTCTGCAATCGCTGTCAGAGCTGAAGTTGCAGAGCCTCGGATCGGGGCCTTGGCATCGGCCAAGACCTGAGCGATGGGAGCGGCAAAAATTCTGGCATGAGGTTCAAAGCCCTTGTTCATGCCTGTCGCAATCTTCGCGACGATATCTAGGGCCAGCGATTTCACCGCCATGTTGCTATCAGCATACCTCAGCTTCAGAGCCTGGGCCAGATCGCTCATGTTCCCCTTGAGCCTCGTGTTGGCAGTGACGATACCTTGGATCTCCTCGAGGGCCTCCTTGCGTTCCTTCCAGTTGGCATCAGCCATTCTCGTGATAGCAGAAGCCGAAACAAGCTTGTCCAGATCAACACGAGGTACCAGTTCGTCAAGCAAGTCCTCGTCCACTGCGGAGGCAGCAGCAGATCCACCTCCAGTGCCGCCCGTCTTCGCTGGTGTTTTCCCTTCGGAGCTAAACCTGATAGGAGCTGGTGGTGGGTTGCTGGCGGCCTTCTCGATCTCACCCTCGATGGTCGTTCGGAGCTGAGGGTTTAGGTCGCCAATAAAGCTGTTCAGAGCTGATCCAAGAAACCGGGCCAGAGTTCCGATGGCTTTGGTAGCATTGGTTCTGACGCCAGCGTTTGCCGACTTCAGACAGGTGACCAGGTGGTCAATCAAACTCCTGACATCGATGCCAGATGTGCCAAACTCGAGCATGCTCTGTTCAATCCAGAGCAAGGAGTCTGCGATCGCCTTGGGAGCCTTGAGACCAGCCAAAGGGCCTAACGCCTGGTTAAGAAGGAAACCGTACGAAGTCTTTTCTGCGTAGAGAATCAGGGTTTCGCCTGCCGGGTTCTTCAGCTTGATATCGCCGAGCTTGTCGCAGAGCGGCTGCACAGATAGCGCCACTGACGGGCGTCCAAAGCTGGGAGATTGCTCGGCTAGCGTCCTTAGAGCTTTGTACACCTCGGTCAGTACCTGGAAGTTGCTTTCTTTCCAGCCAGGTTTCTTCCCCAAGGATCGGACGATGATCTCGCACTCTACCGTCTCCACCTCAGCATCTAGCCAGCTGTTGAATTCGACCATTCCGGCGAGACGCTCCTTCCACACACCACTTGCTAGCTGCTCGGCGATATTTCCAGGGATGAGCTCTGCAGCGCGGGCTTCCGCGTCATCTGAAGAAAACCTGTATTTGACGGGTTCAGTCGCCGAAATGGCGCCTTTGCCCGAGCTTTTGGAAGGCGCGGGGGCAGCTGAGGGGGCGGGCTTCTTAGCGGCTGGTGCTGGCGCAGCCGCTGCCGGCGGCTTTTTGGCTAGCAGCCTTGCAGGAGGTTTTGCCAAAGGCTTGGGCGCAGCGCCTGGAGGAGGTGCGTTCTCCTTGTCGGCTGCCGGCGCTTTGGCAATCGGCTTCGGTCGAGAAGAAGATAGAATTGGGGGAGCGGCAGCGGCAGCGGCTGGCTTCTTCGGGGCTGGCGCCCCCATCTTGGCCTTGACCTCTGCTACCTTGTATTCCTCCTGAACCTTGCCCTTCTTGATATCGTCGAGTGAATCCAAGAATTGGTTCATCATTCTCTCCCCGATCAGTTTCATCAGAGTCCCGAGACCAGCCGCACCCGCATCTCGGACATCTCCGGACCCATCACCCATAGCGGCGACAAGTGCGTCGCCGATAGGCTTGATATCGCCCTTGGCCGGAGGTGTGCGCGTGGTCCTCAAGCACCTGACCAGGAACCTGATTGACTCTGTCTTGACGGCAGGGTTCTTGTGAGCAAGGGCAGGCAGTATGTATTCGAGGATCTCGGAGAAGGAAACCTGCATCGCGAAAGAAGTTGATCAGCCTCGGCGAGAAAGGAGCAAGACTGGACACGAACAGCCGATATGGCGAAGCGAGACTCACCGTTTGGAAGATGGCGTCAAGAGTCTTGGAAAGAACCTCGACGGTCGAAGCCTTCTTCTCCTTCAGCTTTTCGATGATCGGAGGCAGGACCTTGTCCTTTTGCCGTGAGAATGCTGACCGCAGACCTTTTGCCATCGCTTCTATACACTGGCAACACGCCAGCACGACATTGATGTTGGCGTCTTTCTTAATCTTCTCCGCCAGAGTGTCGGTCAGGCCGTCGAAGGCGCTGTCCTGCTTAATCTTGGGCGAAGAAGTGAGGACCTTCAGCACGGCCTCCAAAGTTTCTTTCCTTTCTTGCCACTTCTTGGAAGCGATCATCTCATCGAAGTCCTGAGGGAATTCTTTGTGTTTGAAGACATCGACCGGCTCCGCCAGCTCGTATGCATCCATGCCTTCATCCGCTTCTCCCTCGTCCCCTCCTTCCCCACCATCGCCTCCTTCTCCACCCGCACCACCTCCTCCACCCGAAGCTGCCATCGCTGCAGCTTCAGCAGCAGCCTTCTCAGAGAGAATGTATCTCGTGGGTGTTGGCTTCCCCTCTCCAGCCTTGTCGATCTCCTCGAATTGCAGTCTCAGCTCCTTGGCTTGAATATCTTTAAGTGAAGCGATTGTGGGCTCCAGAGCTGCACCGATGTACTTGTGGAGCTCCTGCGCGAGCAATGAACCTTCGCTCCGGACCGTCTTGTCTGAATGCGCAAAAATGTCCGGAAGCTTTTTGAGGATCGGTTTGGGGGTCACCTGCCTCGGGCCGAAGTGCTTGATCAAGTCCTTCAGGGCGGTAACGGTGCTTGCGACCACTTTGGGCTGTTTGGCCTTGAGGCCAGTGCACAAATCATTCACCAATCCCTCTGATCCCATCACATCCTCATTCTCCGCATACAAGAGGATGAGTTCGAGAGCAGCCTTCTTTGTACCTGCCCTCGTCGAACCCAAGCACTTTTCCACAACTGCAGGAAGAACCACCTCTCGTGTCCTGTGAGGGGAAAGGAAATGAGAGTCGGGTGAGCGAACAGGCCCCTCGGAATGCGTCCAACCCAAGCCTCACCACGGGAACAGGAGGTCTGCCAACCCACTCACTTTCCTGCCGCGTTGCCGCCGAACTCTACAAACGCCTTGGCGGCCTCGACACCTTTCTCCTGTGCAACTGCATTGCTGTCCAGAACCATGCTCTTGACAGAGTCGGCATTCCGCACATAGGGTCGGAAGATGGGGTCACTTTCGGACGATGACCTGCTGAACAGCCGCGTGAGCTCTTCATATGCTGATACGCGCGCTTTCCATGCCTTGGTGGAATGAAGCGGAGAGGTGTTGAGGAGATCATGAAACGAGAGCAAGGGAGATGAATGCATCGATATGGTCATCAGCTCACACCCCAAGAGGAGCAAGGATGGAAGGAATCCGCCCCTTTTCCCATACGCTCGGCAGCTGGCTTACCTTAGATACCAGCCTGTCCTCGATTGGAATCTTGGAAAAGTCCTCCTCCGCAGGGGGAGCACCAGACGGGAACTCGTCCATGTTCGAGGCTGGTCTTTACCACGAGAGAAGGGGGGATGAGAGTGAGAGAGAGGGAGGCCTGACGAATGGCCTGCAAGACACCTGGGCAAAGCTGGCGTCAATCCCCCCTTTGATGTGTGAATGCTTGTGAATCGTCGGTAGAACGATCTTGCTCTCGCCTCGCCCTGTTATGTCCTGCTTCCAAAGCCTTGATGCCTGGTCGGTGGGTGAGTGAAGCGATCAGCTTAGGAGAGAACGAAGTAGAAAAAGAGTTAAAGCAAACAAAAGAGGAAGAGATGGCCTCGAGATGCTTGAGGAGTGGTTTGCCCTGATCGATTTTGTACACGACGAGGGACCCGGAAAAGAGGCTAGGCACTGAAAGGAAAGGCGGTTTGGTCAGTAAAAGAAGAGAGATCAAGCGGAGGATGGAGGAGGGATCGAGTTGGATAGGGAGAGTAGGGAGAGTAGGGAGAGGGGAGATGGTAGAACGGAAGATGTGGCGTTGGTGCGTGACCCCGAACCTTGAATAGACGATTGGAGAAAGAAATTGAGGAGCGGGGGGAGGAGGAGGAGGGAGAAAAATGAAAAAGTACTATTTACTCGGAACAGCCTGGTAAACATGAGTCGGAATAAAAATGATCAAACACGAGAGGTCGCGGGCAAGAGAGAATCGAAAAGTTGAGCGTCAGCCATCGTCGGTCGCCCTCTGGTGAGAGAAGCCACTTCTTTGGATCCCATCCTCTCAGTCCACAGTCCCACACCATGACACTCTGACTCTTGAATCGATTCGATCTGGTCCGAGAGCTTCAGATGTTGTCATTGATGTTGTGATGTTGGAGGTGGTGGTGATCACGATCACGGTTCTACTTGTTTGTCTCCTTTCTTCTCTCCTGGGAGCATACATTCGATGATGCACAACTCTATCTCCCAACCCACCCCCCCCTCCTCTTTGTCAACTTTCACATCCTTTCTCTTGACCACCCCACGTAGCGCTTCTCATTTCCTCTCAGCCTCGTTGGATCTAATCCTTTCACGAATCCAGATTCGAAGATGGGCTCGAGAGGATGAGGAGGGAAATTCGATGATCGCGCTGAGATAAAGTGGCAACCAAACCTCTCCCCGGTCAGAACAACACCAAACAAGCAAAGGCTCGGTCCGCCGCAAAGTTTGGCGAGGCGACTGGGAGAGAGTCGAGTAGTGAGAGAGAGAGAGAGAGACGCGCCTTGGGCGAAGCGAGCAGTGAATCCAAGTTGACAATCATTACATAATATGTCGATCAGCTGTTGCTCTCTGACCCGACCCTTCCTGATCCGATCTTGCTTAGTCCTTTCCTCACGCATCCCGATTCTACTCCTCATCCAAAATATCCTGTGTCAAGTCGTGTTGTGTCACGTGTGCGAGTGTGGTCTCTCCCTCTCCCCTCTCCCCGGCCAAGACGCCGACTCTCGGAGGTGACCGATTTCTTCTCAAGTGGAAGACGAGGAGAGAGGGACAGAAGAGAGAACCGAGGTGATGATTCAGATTTCTGTTGCTTGCTTGTAACCGCCCAGCTTAACAAGCATCGTTCAAGACCTGGTGTGTATGTCCATGTGGCACATGACTCCAAACGAAATCGTACTTTTTACCTTTCGTTTTCTGCAAGATGTGTTGCACGCGAGCGAAGAAAGGCAAGCTTGACTCTGACCCAACCACATGGTCAGCTGAGGGAGAGAGGCAAGCTGGTTGGCGACAGAACCACAGCCTACTTATCTCTATTACTGCTTCTGCAAGTAGAGAATTTCCTCGCTCCCCCCTTTCCCCTTCCCCCACTTCGAACCGGCTCCCGATCTTCCAACGTTTGTGAGTGAGTGTCTGTAGAGTATGTGTGTGTGTGTGACCCCACATTCAAGCACCGCCTTCGCCGAGACGGAAAGGGATCCTTCTTCGGACCACAACCTTCCAGGCAGAGGAGCTCGTCCGAACCGAAGCAGTAGGATTCTCACCAGACTCTTCCTTGATCTTGAAGGTTCTCGTCATCTCTGATAAGCCCGACCTGACAAAAAACCATATCAACCCACCAACAAGGAAGACCCCTTACCCCCCCCCCCCCTTTTCCTCTATCCCTTCCCTCTCCCTTCCCTTTACCCCATTTCCTCTTGACAACCTCTCATCGCGGTTCTCTTGGATCACCTCGAATCACCCAGCGCTCCCTCTCACTCGCGAGATCCTCCAACCTCCAAGATCCAAGAAAGAAAGAAGAACAAAATCCCCCAATCGAAGTGTAAAAAAAAAGCTTGGAACCATGGCTCCTCATCCTCTCATCATCGACACTGATCCAGGCGTGGACGACATCTTGGCCCTGCTCCTGGCGCTAGCGTCACCGGACGAGGTGGAAGTCCGAGCTATCACCTTGACCTTTGGCAATACGACCCTCGACTATGCCCATTCCAACGTCCTCCGCCTAGGATCGGTGTTGAGGGAGCATCTGGAGAGTCCCTCGACCCCTCAGGCCGTCAAGGAAAGCTTCAGGTCTTTCCGACCTGACGCTAACAAGATCCTCGTGGCTGCTGGCGCCAAGAAACCTATCGGAGGTAGAATGTTCACCGCCAGCTACTTGTGAGTTGCGAGCTCTTCCCTTTTGAATTGGGGCCCATTTCCATCTTTTCGTCGATCAGCCAATGTGGATGTGCCCTTAACCTTGTTCGGCACCCCATCTTTTGTTTTTGGATCGTTGCAGCCACGGAAGGGACGGCCTGTCCGGCTTGTCGTCCTTGCCGGGCGATCCTTTCCCAGCTCCGGAGAAAGCGCCAGCCCCTTTGGAAACGACAGAAAAATCCGCCGTCGACGTCATATTGGATATCCTGAAGAACGAACCTGAAGGGACCGTCAAGATCGCCGCTCTTGGACCGCTGACCAACATCGCCTTGGCGTTTGAAAAAGACCCGTACACCTTCTCCAGGGTGGCGGGAGTCAGCATCATGGGAGGAGCGTTGGACGTACCTGGGAACACTTCTCCCGTCGCCGAGTTCAACTTCTTCGCCGACCCCTGGGCTTGTAAGGTCCTCTTCGAGAAGGCTCCGGCACATCCCTGTTTCGAGGGCAAGGAGCTCCCTTTCGACCTCTTACCACTGGACATCACCACTCTCCACACGGTGCCTTACAGCAGGCTGGTCAGGGAGGAGGGTCAACTGGAGGGTTGCGGCAGGTTAGAAAAGTTTGTCTCCACCTTCCTGACTCACCCTCGAATGGTGACCAACAACTTTGCGGACCCGGGAAAGTTCGATCCGGAGATCCACGACCTATTCCACGCTCACGATCCGCTCGCCGTGGCACACGCTATCTTCGTTCCCCCTGGAAAGTCTTGCGAGGACGTGCGAGGGTGGAGGGATGAGGTCAGAAGTTTCGTCGTCGAGGCTGAAGGCCAATTGACGAGAGGGTTCTGCGTTGTTGATAGGAGGGGGGGCAAGGCTGACTCGGGCTATGGAAAGAACAGGGCCGAGAGTGACCCTGACTCGAATCCATCGTTGCGGAAGGAGGAGCAGGAGGGGGGAGGTGATCAAGGCGATAGGATCATCACCATCAGCCCCGAAGAGCAGATGATCAGGAAGAAGCAGAGATTGACTAGCGGTAACTCCAAGACGACGACAAAGACGAATGGACACGCTACCAGCAAAACTTCGACAGGGGTTGGCGCTGTCAGGGTCGTCACGGAGACGCCAGGGAAGGAGTGGTTTGCGGACATGTTCCTTGGCAGGCTCGGGCTTTAGGAATAGATAATGCAGGGGAGGCTCCAAAAGATTCTTCCCTCCTTCCCCTCCCCTCCTCTCCTCTCACCTTGTCTCTCTCCCTCTCTCTCTCTCCCTCTCCCTCCCCCCCGCGCGCATATCATCATCTTCCCTCGCATACAATACTGTTTGGCGTGGTCACCTGCAGAAATCATCGCCTCCCACTTTCTGCATCTCTTTGCTTAATTTTGGCTCCTGCAAGTATTGGCAAACTGATCTTGACCTCTTCACCCATTCCTCCCCCGGATTCGCACTTCGCTTCCCAGGCCGAAGGCGATCGGCATGGTGTCTGTAACGAAAACAAGCAAGTCATTATGATTGGTTGGTCCATGGAGGTATACATTAGAATTCGGATGCATTCATGCGAGTTGGGAGATCGATATGGTTCAAGGAGGGGAAGTTTGGGGAGGAGGGCGGCAGGTTTCTACACCTTTTGGATGGCGTATAATTCGATGCCGTAGACCGTGATCCTCCCAAACGCGTCGGTGCTCCCTTCCATGTCCAACCTGAAAGAGTCCGTTTCCCTCTGATCGGAACCTGGAGGGGAGGAGGACGAAGAAGAGCATGTTGGACCGATGCTGCAATGAATTTGGATCGATTCGAGAAGAGGTGTGGGAGGCGTTGGATTGGAGGCGAAGGGGGGGGAGAGGTCAGAATGAGCACGAAAGAGACCACATGCCATCATCACCCAATCGGATCTTGTGGATTCGGCAGAACTCACGCAAAGTATTGCTTCCCGTTACCGTCGAGGGGGAAGAGAGTGACGACCGTCAAAGCATCCGCACCAGTCTCGTCGCAGGAAGGAGGAGGATCGATCTTTGCAACAAGGGATGCCTTGATAGGGGCGAACCCTCCGGCGAAAGTGAGAGCCAAGGAGTGGAGAGATCCAAGCTTGACGGGTTGCTCGAGATGAAACGTCAAGCTTGGAACGATTGCGAAGCGACAGGAGGGTGAAACTCGATTCTCCGCGGTCCAGCAGGTCTCGAGGCTCCCGTCGAGGACGTTTTTGGCATCCTTTGATGGTCCGGACAAGGCTCTGTTATCGCCATGCAGGTCGTGGAGGAGGAGGAGGAGGATAAGACAAGTATCCAAGATTTAGCCAAACGGTCGTCCCGTATCCGTCCACACCGCTCGAGTTGGCCAGGAGGCTCGAATCCATCGAAGATCTGGAATGAAAGAGCTCATTCTGGGCATGATTGACCCCATTGAAGAATGGTATAGCCAGCGTGGTCTCGCTCCCCCGAGGGCCATCATCATTATCCCGTCATTACTCCCTTTCGGACAACTCCAAATGGGCTTTGTCGCCCTGTCCCTTTCTGGTTTCCTCCCATCCCAACTCACTTGACTTTGATGCCCTTCGTAAGGATGTTTACCAGGCTCTCTCCTTCTTCCAGTTTGGCTGGCGGTTGGGTGGTTTGCGGCTGCGACGACATTCCAGGCCACTTGTTTTTTTTCCACCAACGTGCCTCGATTCTGTGTCGGTAGGTTAGGTGTGACTTGACTAAGAGTGGTGGGAGGTTAGCTACGATCCCCCAAAACTAAGCTGCTTTCCTTCCTTTTCCTTCGGATTGGTTTTTTTTTTGTATGTGTGGCTTTCCCTCATCTCTTCCCTCTTGCGAGAATCCTTGAATCGCTTTGGCCTGCATGACCCGATCATAGAATAGGGGGGTGGGGAAAGTCGCCTCCACACCTCGCCAAGAGGGAAAGGAGGGGCAGTCGAAACCAAGCAAGTCTTCGAGGTCAGTTTGGCCTCCCTCCTCTCTCTACCCTCTCCGTCTTCCTCTGCCTCTCTTCCTTCTATTTCATCCGACTCTTTCATCGAGGAACAGTCAGCCTGGAAGGAGCCAAAGGGGACTCGAACTGGTCTCACTGCCCTCCCGCCCTCTGTCCCGCCTGCTCCGTCTACATTTTCACCTCCCCAGGACATACAACGCTTGTCCTCCTCTCTCTCCCTTTCTCTCTCTCTCTCTCTCTCTCTCTCTCTCTCTCTCACGCGAGCCTAAGGAAGCATAAGGCACACGCATTCTTATCAGGTCGAGGGAGTTCCGTCCACTAGATCAGGGGACGGACTTTCCGACTAGACCCTCCCTAAGTGTCGCTATCGTTAGCTAGCTTTCACTCTAGTGTAAGCCTTTTGCTTAGCCAGCATGGTCGAAGGGGAGAGGGCCGACCCTTACATCGTTACCTCGACTCTACTGACTCCGGACGAACACCTCAAGATCGCCATCTCCGCTGAGGCTTCACCCTCTTCCTCCTATCGTGCCAACGCCGCTCTAGGCGACGAGCGCAAGAGGGGTCACACCGATACCTCCCAAAGGATCTTTTCCATCGTCTCCAACGTCTCGTCCAACTCGGAGCAAGCGTGCATCCTCCTCTTAAGGCCAAGGCTCACCCTCTCAACCAAGAACATCACTGCCGATGTACTCAAAGCGATACCGATCCTTGCCGGGTTGAGGATAGAGATCGAGCAGCTCAAGCCCCAGCATCCCTCCTCCATTCAGGCAGTGGTCGAAAGCGACCGAGTGAAACGGGAAACTAAGGCCCCCCTTCCCATCCAGAAGCCTTCATCCTTAGGCCAGCATGGTATCAGAAGCTTTCAGACGTGGCTCGATGCTCTTTCGACAAATCTACAAACCCAACTGTCCGTCAACCCGCCTCCTGCAGCGACCACCTCGCTCAAGTTCTCCTTCATCTCGCCAAGCACCGACCAACTGGTTCAGGGGATCACCTCGGATGCTCAGGGCTTGAAGGATCTCCTCACCGTAGCCAAGGATCTGCTCAAGATAGCCGAAGATAACGCCTTCGCCATACCCGTCACGCACAAGTGGGTCAGGCACTACACGGACGAGATCGATTTCAGCCCAAAGCACAAGGCTTTGGGTGAGGGTCAGGCCTCGGGTGCTTCGACAACGCCCATCTTTTCGAGATTCTCCAAGAGCGCATTCCTGCCTTCAACCCAGATTCATGGGAGAGGCACAGGCGAGACGGAGGAGAGGCCTCGGTCACCCTCGGAGCAGGAGGTCAGCATCACTATCGGCACGTTCAACGTCAACGGGCAGGTGCCGAACGTGGACTCTGACCTGGAACATGTCGGCAGAGGAGCGAACGATCTCGAAATGTGGAAGGGTTTAAGGGAATGGCTCAAGATCGACCTGGAGAATCCTGACCTTCTCGTGCTAGGTTTCCAAGAGTTCGACACTTCCTCCGCAGCCTACCTCTACTACTCTCCGTTGAGGGAGGAAGCCTGGACGAAAGCTGTGCGAAAAGCGATGGGAGCGAGCAAGTCTCGCCTCTACACCAAGATCGCTTCGAAACAGCTTGTCGGGCTCCTGATCATGGTCTTCGCGAGGACGGAGCTGGTGCCGTACATTTCCGAAATAGAGACCTCGAGCGTCGGCGTCGGACTGGGAGGTTTCGTCGCCAACAAGGGGGCCACTGCCGTCAGGTTCTGCCTGGAGGGAAGGACATTTTGCTTCGTCAACAGTCACTTATCGGCCTTCGATGGCATCAACGCCATGGAGAGAAGATGTTGGGATATTGGGGAAATCATGAAGCGGTTGAAATTCCGTGTTCCCCTAGAGTCTGATTCTGCTTCAGAGTTGAGAGAGAAGTCGGAGCGCAAGGCAGAAGAAAGCATCGAGGCAGGATCGGAGGTGGAATTGGAGGCAGAGGCGGTGGCGGAGGCGGAGGAGACATCCACGGGAGCCATCTCGGTCACTGCCGACATGCTGGAGGATGCGAAGGAGGAGGTTTCATTGGGCGATGAAGGCCAGCCTACGCTCGTAGCAGTGGAGCAGAAAAAGGAGTTCGTTGAAACCAAGGAATGGAGGATGGAAGAGCCCGAGCTGGTCGAACTCTCGATCATGGACCATGAGTGAGTCGCCTTGCCCACGCTGTGCTTTCCTTCGATCGTCTCCACTCTCCCGTTCGTATTAGAGGTAACCCATGCAACACCTCACACTTCTTCACCCCCCGTCACGTCAGCCTCATCTTCTGGTTTGGAGATCTCAACTTCAGGCTGGATCTGGCCGCATCCGAGGTTGACAGGCTCATCAAGGCGAGAAAGCTGAGTCTCCTCCATCGTTACGATCAGTTAGAGATGCTGAGGAAGAATGGAATCATCTTTTCGGAATTCGAGGAAGGTCCCATCGGAGAAAGCTGGTGCCGAAGAGTTGGCCACTTCAACCCAACTTACAAGTTTGACAAGGGCACCGACGACTACGACACCTCTGAGAAGAGGAGGTGTCCCGCTTGGACCGATAGGATTCTGTGGTGCATCAACAGTGACGATTACGTCGACACGCACCCTCGAGGTTCGAGTCCCTTCGAGGATCAGCTTCCGTCCGAGGTCTTGGACGGGTTGGAGGATGATGATGATGACGACGCCCCATACGACGGTGTAGGCAGGGGAAAAGGTGGAAGGGGTCGCGGAGAAGACGAAGAGGATGATTACAAGGAGATCAACGAGGAATGGGACTACGACAATTTGGTTACGCGGCCATCGACGGATTCCGAATCAAAGGCACCAGTTAAGAAGGATGGTGGGAGCCCAAGTGCCGTCAAGGAATCGGACGACTCCGCTTCGGCTTCGGAAGCGAGAGAGGAGAAGCAGGTGAATGCCCTTGACGGCGACTGGGCGTCTCAGACGTCAGAAGCGGAAAGGGCAGGAGGGGAGAAGGAAAACGGATCGGGATTGGCAATCTCAACCTCGAAAGGGTCGAGAACAAAGGGTATAGTCGATCTCCAATCCTACGAGAGTGTCCCGACAATCAAAATCAGCGATCACAAGCCAGTCAGGGCCCACTTCGTCATCAGGGTTCTGTAGTTGTAGCGGACTGAACCGATTTTTACGATACCATACCCTCCCCCCCCCCTCCTGGCTTTACTCTTCCCCTTTCCCTACCCCTACTTGATGTGTATCCCTCCTGTCTGGTAGCGTAATTCAAGACAATCTGTTCGCATCCTCTTATCTTTCAATGGCTGATGAAATCCCATCGCTCCTCTCTCCCTTCGTCCGCATTTTTTTTTTTCATTTCATCTTGCTTACATTACCCAGTAGTGCTAAGCCCAAGGACTCACAGCTACTTGGGGAAATGATGACGAAATATTAAGCATTTCAACGGAGGGGACTGTGGCGTGGGCACGACGACCAAAGAGAAGGATTCCTCAAGGGTCACAGCGGATCTGAAGCTTGAGAGAATTTCGATCAAAAAAAACACCGTCGGCTCACGGACTTTCAAAGACCCAAACTCCTAAAGATCCCCAACCACCCCCTACTGCCCCAAGTGATCCAACCTTGAGAGCTCTTCAAGACCCTCTCGAGATCCGCTGCCAGACTGGTCCTCCTACCATGAACGGCGATCCTCCTGAAGAGTTTCTTTGAATCTTCCGGGTCTCTACTCGATGGTTCGGAAGGGGAGGAGAGATGGAGTTCCGAAAGGAGGTAGGCCAGAGTCAACCTCGCCCTGTCGTCGTAGTAGTCTCGGTAGATCTTCATGTGATCCTCGGAAGCGGAAAGCGAGGATGGCGAAGGGGATGAGTTTGGGATGGGGTGGGACTTTTCAAGGTGGGAGAGGTTGGAGAGCGTGATGTCGGCCAGATCGTAGGCCCTTGAGACCATCGGTTCAGGGTTGGGTAACGCTTTTGGAAGAAACCTGAACATCACCGGCCAAGGTAGCACATTCAAAGCTCTCTGTAGCGAGGTGGGGAGAGATTGAGTGGGTGGTGTGGGTAGGTTGACGGTTGAAAGGTTCGTAAAGGCCTAGGTTGTGAGAACGGGATTGGAATGGTAGGAATCGAAGAAAGGAAAGGGTGCCAGAATGATGTGAGCTTGAGAGATAGAGAGCAGACGAATCGAAGCAGTTGCATACACAAAGTCAACGCCAAGAGAAAGGATGAAAGGAGAACACTCACCTGCAAGAGGTGATCTCTGACCTCTCCGCTCAGCTCCAACCTTGTTTCGAGGATCTGAACGGCAGACATGTAAACCTCCTCCCTGGTTTCCTGAACACTAGCATCTTCACCACTCGAAAGCCTTTTGAATCGTTCCAAGGAGACCCTCAGCGACTCCTGATCCCAGTATCGGAAGAGAGAGTTTGGAGCCGAAGTGGGGTCCGAGTCCTTACCGGGGAAAAGTTTGGAAAGTGTGAATTCCGAAAGACCCCCTCTGAGCCCTTGGTCGGGTAGACTGACTTGAGAGGAGGACGAGGATGGACCATTCCCCGCCAGGATGGCCTCTCTGGTGAATCCGTACCTCTTCACCTGAGGTAGGGCGTTCCTCAACAAGGCTTGGACAGCACTGTTGGCACTTGTAGTCGCTCTTTGAGCCGAAGCAGTAGAAGACGACGAAAGCATTTTCCTTCCCCTCGCTCACACTCCTTGTTTGTCTGTCTGTCTTGTCCACCCCTTCGGGATCTCTCTCTTGAGGCGCCAGAAAGCCTGGATTCGTCCTTGTTTCCAAAGTTTTTTTTCTTCCTTTCGTCTTGAAACTTTTTTTTTCTTCCAGAGAAATCTTACCTCTCTCCTTCTATGGTGATGATTTTGGCGATTCCCTGTGATGATTCCAGGATCGGTGGATGATTGGAGGACTCAAAAAGTGGGGTGTGATGGGTGGGTGTGATGTCTACGAGTGGAGTTGACAAAGGATGGTGTCAGCATGATGGGAATCAATCGGAAGCAGTTCTTGTCGAGAGGGTTCTCTAAGCCCGTTTCCCGAGTTTCCTCTCGGGGAGGGGGAGTTTCCAAGGAGATCCACCAAAAAAAAAAAAAGGTTATCCCTGCTCGGCAAAAATGGAGATCAATACCTCTCCTCCAGCGGTTCTCATCTTCCTCTTCGTCGTTGGGAAGGAAAACACCCGAGATTTGGTCAAGGGGTGGGAGCCTTTTCTTTTCTCCACCAAGGGGCTTTTCGACAGGTCCTGTCCAGGAGCAAACGAAACCTTACCCACGAATACGATGCCTTCCAACTTGCCTTCAGTCTTCCAATCTTGCACGCTCAACTCGACCTTTCCCCTTCTCCAACGCATAAGCTTCAGCTACTCCTCTACTTCTGTCAGAACTTTTTTTTTTCTTCATTCGATGAGGATTATCGAAAAATCAGGGAACAATGGGAGAAGAGACAGGTCTAGATGCGAGCGAACATCTGCAACCTCAAATTTCCCACCTTTTTTTTTTTGGGGGGGGGGGGGGGAGGGGCATGTACTTATAATGATGAGAAGACTCATGTCTGAAGGCGAGGTGAGCGATCGTATGAGTGAACGAGAGAAGGATGGGTAGGGGGGCCAAGTATGTAGGGAAGGAGGAAAGGTGTAAAGTACACTAGAGTGTGATAGGGGAGAAGGTTGGGGGAAGATAGGCGAGGTCAAAGCTTTTGGATCAATAATAGGAAAGAGAGCTCCTGACACCGAGACGTTGGAATGAAGAAGAGCAAAGGGGAAGGAATTCCAGGTCTTCGACTGAGAGGAGCGATCCCTTGCGCTCCTTAAACCTTTTGACCTAGAGCCTGGAACTGTTGCCTTCCACGACCCCGTCCTCTTCCTCTTCCTGCACCACCGCCTCTCCTGCTCTCCCTCCGAGCGCCTGACTGGTTTGCTCCGTCACGATCCCTGTCACCGCCACCGCCGCCCACTCGGTCCTTGCCCTCACCAAGCTTGGCGTCAAGCAGTCTCTCGTTCTGCTCCAGCATCCCGTTGGCCCTCTCGGCGAGGGTGAGCGAAAGCTGTTGGACCTTGGTCAGCTCGAGCCTGTGGAAGACTACCACACCGTTCATTGGGTCCAGCGAGGCGGCCAGCTCCTCATTCCAGATCATCTTGCTGACAAGGGACCTGACCCTGCTCTCGTCAAGGTCGAAGGTGGCTGACAGGTGAGCGATAGAGACAGACTCGTAGTACGAGGCGTAGCTGAAGAGATAGGTCCGCAGGCCCTCCTCCTGGACCTTCTTGGCAAGCATGGCCAGAACCTTCTCAGAGCCTGGCATCAGCTTCCAGATCTTGATCTCGCTGATCAGCTCGGTGCACGCCTTCCAGTCACCATTTTGGAGCGCCTTGGACGCTTGCATGATGTGGTCACGGGTGTTCTCAGGTGGACCAGCGAAGACCTGCCTGTCAGTGTAGTCCAGCATGCGGCGGAAGTGCCTCGAGATAACCTTCTTTCGAAGCTCTGGGTCGTTTCCAGCAAAGGCCATGTTTGGAACCTCAAGAAGCATTGAGCAGACTAGGTAGATGCACTCGAGCAGCTCGAGGTTAATGTGCATGTGGAAGGGGAGCTGGCGTTGGCGGTCATGCTTTTCCTGCTCAGGAGTGAGGGTGCTGTACTGGCTCTGCTTCTGAACTCCTTGGGCAAGCAGCTCCTTGACCCTGCCAGAGCCGAAGATCTCTTGGAGCGCGGCTTGGGACTCGCGGATAAGGCCTACTCGGAAAGCGCAGACGCCGATCTGGACGACGACCCGGTTGTAGAGGATCTGGGTGGCGGCATCGGCCATCTGAACTGTGTCCTGAAGATGGCTCATGAGGAACATGTCGCGAGCCGTGTGGTAGTCGGCGTGGAGGGCGTGGTGGTAAATGTGGCAGAGCATGGCACGGGTCCTTGGCCTCTCGGCGGATACGCCCGGGTTCTTGTAAAGGTACACGCACAGGGATCGAACAAGGGCAGTCGGACCGTCAGCCTGAGCGACGCGCGACGGGGATGGGAAGCTCTTGGACTCTTGCTTGCTGATCTCTTCCCCAAGGGTTGCTTCGAGCGCCTGGATGATGACGTCCTGCTTGGAGTAGACGTGCTCCAGCCTTCGGATGGTGGACCTGCTTAGGGCGTCTCTCTGCTCGGCGCTCTCGAAGTAGAGCTGGCCAAGGACAATGGTCTCATAGAGCTTCTTCTCGTCACTCAAACGCTCGACGTACTCGGTGGTATGAGGGTCGATGTGCTGGAGGCTCTTGGTGAACTCGTCATCGAGTCGGTCGATGAAGCTGATAATGCTGCCGCGGACGGCAACGACAGCACCCTCGCCATTCTGGTTTGGCTGCCTGTCGACCTCATCGTCGTAGTCGTCGGTCTCCTCCTTGACGACGTACGACCTGTCAGCAGACAGAATCTGGATGAGCTGGTTCACCTCACGGCGAGCCGACTCCCAGAGCTCGACCGGCATGTATGCACTGGCAGAAGAGTTATAGTCGAAGCGAGCGGCAACAAGTGCGAGAAGGACTCTGATCTTCTTGTAGGGGGTGTCAGCAACCTTGGCGAGCTCTTCCAGCTTCCGGATCTGCTCGTTCCTGTCGGTCGACTTCTTCCCGCGAGCCTCCATGATGGTCGCGAGGCTCTTAAACATTCCCTCAGCGGTGAAGGTCTCCGTCCTTCCTCCACGTCCAACGGTCTGGAAAGAGTCGTCGTCTTCCTCTCCCTCAGCAGCAGTGGCGGTGGCACGGGCCTTCTTGACCTTGAGAGCAGCGTCCTCGACGGCTGGAGCGGCAGCAGCATTGGCTTGGGCCTCGAAAGCTTCTGGATCCTTTGGTGAGAGAAGTGTTTGTCCAGTGGAGTTGCGATACATAGGAGAAGCGAGTCAGTCAGGATTTCGTGAATGAACATAGGTAACTTATCGAACGTGTGAGTTGGGGATGGTCAGACACGTACTTCACGGAATTTCTTGACCGATTCTTCGTTGTCCTTGAGGGTCTTCTTGAGCTTCTGCTTCATGCCGTTCATCGCCTTGGCGTTCGGAGCCTTCATCTTCTTCTTGGCATCCTTCTCCTTGGAAATGGACGAGTTGAGGAAGTCTTCGAGCTGGGAGATGGCCTTGTAGAAAGAGACAGGAATGGGCTCGCTGACATTGCGCTGCCTGTCACAAAGACGGTTGAGAGCATCGAATTCTGTCCAATGGTAAGATGATCAGCAAGAGCAAGGTAGTATTTGCAAATTGAGTCAGTGACGACGCTGTTGCATGAAGGATCAGGAGGATTGCAAGCTTCGGCCCGGAGCTGTGCTTCAACCAAGCCCTTCTCTACTTCGATGAGCATAGCTATGGGCCGTAAGTTCCGCGAGCATTCATCGGGTGCTTGGTGCGCATCTGGCAATCTCGATCGAGAACTTTCTTCCCCCAACGTGGCAAGAATCTGGAAGCCTTTGAGTTGCAAGCATACGAGCCTCGTCTGTGGGATCGCACTCCTACTCACCCTTGGAGATAGTGACCCAGTCATCAATCCTCTGAGCGTTCTCAATAGTCTTGACAACAGCATCCATCTCGTCGACCCTCTTGTCCTTCGCACTCTTGATGACCTTCTTGACCTCCTCCTCACTGTCACTGTCATCGTCAGCTGCGCCCTTCATGAACCTAGACATGGGCTTCTTAGCGCCATCTTCCTTCCTGCCTTGCTCATCACCGCTCTCCTCGTCCGAGTCGTCGATCGACTCATCGTCCGAGTCCTCATCGGAAGAGTCATCAGAGCCGGCCGCCTTCTTCTTCTTGAGGTTGGTGGTCTGCTGCTGCTGCTCGTCGCCGGATTCGATATCCGAAAGTTCCTCCTCGGAAGAGGACTCGGACTCGGAGTCGGATACACTTCGGAAGAAACGACCAGACATTATTGGGATTCCGTTCTTGCCTTTGCTTGTGGTAAGCGTGAGGTCTACGACGATCTGGTGGTAAGTTGCAACGGTCTCACTGGGGCGAAGGGCCAAAGCTGGAGCTGAAGCTGGGTCTGGTGTTTGGTCGAGAAAGTTGAACCAGGTGTGCTAAGGTCGGCTTCAGCTGCAAGTTTGGTCGTGAGATCAACACAACGACTCAGATGCGTGTGAAGAGCAATGTCGAATGGGAGGAGCAGGGGTAGGTAGCGAAGTGAGGGTGCAAATCGAACTGAGGACGATAGCCACTCAAAAACTTGGCTTTCACTCTCTCTCCTCTCTGTCTCTCTCTCTGTGTCTCTCGTCTCACACAGTCACTGTGGGCTCAGCGAAAACAGAACAAGGGAAGGGAAGAAAAAAGATCACTTTAAAAAAAAAAGAAGGAAAAAGAAAGAAAGGGAGAAAAAGGAAGAAAAGGGAAGGGGAAGAATTAAGGAATAACAAGATCGTTTTTATTTCGAATAGGTGGCAAAAGTACAAAAGCTTTACAACCTAAGATTGTAAGGATACAAGCGGTGAAGGTGAAGCAGAATCGTAATAATCTTGGGAAAAAAAAAGGAAGAAGACACACATCCTTGTTTTATAATAAATATTACTATGATGGTAAACTTTCATAAGAAGGGGCACCCTATCTATTAAAAAAGTGTGGTCGCGAGTTAATGATCATTTTATTAAGAGTCCCCCCAAAACTTGCCTACCCCGCTTGAAGTTTGTAGTGGCGATTTAAAACGAGCATGAAAGGAGTAAGTGAATATCGAGAGGGGTGAGGGAGAGAGGTCGATCAGAGAGCACCGCAGCAGAAGCCCCTTGCCAAAGTCACAATTCCTGCCGCGAGAACAAGAGGTCCGCGCCGCCTTCGGCCGATCACCCACTTCGATCATAATCCTTCATCCACCACTTCATCATGATCATGACCTTCCCTTTCTTCAAAACCCTGGATGTATTGGATAGTAACGCACGCTACTTGCAACACACAATGTCACATCATTCCTCTAGAGGCACCTGTTGGAAAAGAGCGGGCCTGATCCAACAGCATTATAATTTCGAATCGCATTTAAAACAGTTGCATGGTTGAGGAGCCAGATCCCAGGGAAGAGAGCGGGGGGCAGAGGTTAGAAGCCCACCTTGCCGGGTGCGATCGGCTGCTGAGGGAGACTTGCTGATAGCCTCGAGCTGCCAGTCCAGAGGGGCATTGTACAGACTCGCAACTGTGATTAGTGATTTCGGCTCTTCACGCTTTGGAGGGCCCGTGAGTAAGGAGATCACGATCCAAGTTTACAACTTGTATTGGGTGTGTATGCGAATAGAATTTGGTACTCGCTTTAGAAATGTACTCCAAGTGATGGCTTCTTCCAAGAGGCAATAATATGATACTATCACTCTTGAAAGGATATCCCCACGATCACCCCGTCCCGGGTAGTACTGTAAAGCGACTTTGGGTTTGGCGCACCACCCGTAACGATTCTGAATAATAGTCTACAGCTTTTTAGTCCGAGTCCCAACCCAAAAGTCGCTCGCTCACTGACCCCGTCGAACTTCGCGGTCGTCGCCGTCGCAGGTGAAAGGAAGAGGTCCCGAAGCCCAGAACAGCGCCGCAACTGCCTGCCCAACCCTCGTTGCACCATCTTCCTCATCACACAGTCTCCACCTTCAACCACACCCGCCCTCACCCTCACCCTCCTCTATCCTAGCACCCTGTCATCATGATCGCTTCCCGAATCGCCCCTCGCTTCCTTCAGGTAAGCTTTACTCTTCCAACCTTACATCCTGGCAACTTTTCGAGCCATCCTATGAAGCGGCACCGTCACCCTACCCTCCTCTCCTACCCAACCGCTCTGCCCTACCCTACCCTCCCCTATGCCTCTTCTGCCTCAATCCAACTTCCTGCATGGTTCAAATCTACCCGAAAACGACACCTCGCCACTGCCGCCTTCAATACCCTTGACTAGATCCATACTTCCCTCCTCCGCCTCTGCTGACCACTTATGTTCCTCTCTTCCATTGGTTTTTGATCCGTCCAAAATCTTTGCAGGCCACTCGCGGCTACGCGTCCCAGGCTGGCGTTCGTGCCCCAAAGATCCTTGAGGGTTTGCCAGGTCAGTGATCGCTTGGAACTCAAAAGAAGTTCAGGAGTGAGAAGAAGAATCGGACCAACTTGCGCTCGGAGCAAACCTGCTGAACGACTCCTTCGCCAAACCCTTGCCTTCATCATTCTCTTGGAACATACAGGAAAATACGCTTCTTCCGCTTATGTCGCTGCCCTTTCGAAGGATGCCAAGACCCTCGAGAAGGTCGAGAGCGACCTCAAGGCCGTCTCGGCCGCCCTCGCCTCTGCTGAGGGTGCCAAGCTTCAATCTTTCATCTCCAACCCAACCTTGAGCGCTGCCGAGAAGACCAAGGGTCTGGAGCAGCTCCTTTCGACCGGCAAGTCCGGCAAGCCTGACACCATCACTCAGTTAGTACTCGATCGGCAGCCTTAGCGGAAGGACAAGGCCAATGGTAGAAGGGGAAAGGGGGGGGGAGGGGGGGGGTTCCTCAAAGGCTAGAAATATGGTATGAATGTACCTCTGGGAAATTCGAGGGATGGGGATACATAAGAGCCACCAAAATGGCATCATGGTACTGGTTATCCGTAGGGGGAAGGAGGGGAAGGGGGGTAAGGGGGCGTAAATGAATGCTGGGGACCTGATAGGTCGAATTGCCGCAAGCTCTGCTTCAGTCAGAAGGGAGAGAGAAAGGATTTCAGTTTTCCAAAGCAGGGTGAAGTGCATTCCAGTCAGATGACGTAGGGTCGTCGACCAAGCACCTCACTTCCATCCAGGGTCTCTTCATGCTGAACTCAACGTTCTTCCCTCCTCCAATCACCCTATGATCCTTTTCATTAGCAACCTTTTCCAGGTCCTTGCTGAGAACGGACGTCTTCAGGACACCGAAAAGGTCATCGAGGGCTTCCTCGAGCTCATGAGCGCCTACCGCGGTGAGGTTGAGGTTACCGTCACCAGCGCCACCGTGAGTATCCTGACAGGTGAAATGAGAGAGAGAGCCAATGAAGGCGTCAAGGATCGGACAATAGAGACATTGCCAGCAGGGAGAAGTCCTGTTTTTGGATTGAAAGTATGAGGAAAGCATGAGGGCTGGGCACTTTGTGCTGGTATCGGAAAGGGGACTGGACGAGACGGACGCTGTCGGTCGAATCTATTTCAGTAGAAAAGCAAGCTGAAGCTTGTTGTCAACACATTTCATCATCACTGCCACAGCCACTCGAGAAGTCGATCGTTTCCAGGATCGAGACAGCCCTCAAGGCCTCCCAGATCGCTCAGAGCGGCAACGGAAAGACGCTCAAGATCATCCAGAAGGTCAACCCATCAATCCAGGGAGGTCTCGTCGTCGACTTTGGCGGACGCACTGTTGACCTCAGCGTCTCGAGCAAGGTCAACCAGCTCAACAACCTCTTGCAGCGTGAGTAGACTGGTCCTCTTGGCGCATAGAAAGAGAAATTTCTTCGATCCCTCGACGCTGACCCTCCCTATTCGACGACCATCATTCCCTTTCTGCAGAGGGTATCTAAAAGGCGAGACAGTGCGGAGTAGGTGGGCGTGATCGGCATTTTCTTCTTCCTACCCCCCTTTCACCCTTTACATCTCCGTCTTCCTCGTCCAGTCCCATAATCCCCCTTACACCGATTGTAGACCGACGTTCATGATCCACCGACAGCCCTCGACTTGCAATTAAGCTGAAAAACCAAAGTGATGACACAGAATCATGGAAAGGGCTGAACCAGGAGAAGACGGCAACGTGTGCAGATCACATTTTCGAACCCATGTGGGGCAGGAAACAAACTTGTACCCGCGGTGTTGTCCAGACGAAGAAAGCGAAAGACGGGGGAAGGTGCTAAAGGACATGTACAGTAGGAAAAGCGTCAGGGATCCACCTTGAGATATCTACCTTGCTGTGGAAACGAAGAGAAGAAAGTCGTGCTAAGACGAAATTAAGAGGAGGAAGGGGGGGGGGGGGGGGGGGGGGGGGGGGGGGGGGGGGGTGGCGTAAAGGGCTTGGAATGGGTTGGAATTTGTTCAAAGAGGTTCGTAGGCACCTCTCGCTCCGCCACCGCCCCCGGAGCCTCCACCGCTGACAGACCTCCAAACGTGGGAGGCGGCATCTTTGGCGATGTATGGGCTCTCCCTCCAAAAGTCCCTGTGAGGGATCAGATCCCAGCCCGAGGCTCCGTATCGGTTGTAATTGTTGTACATGCCGACGCCAAAGTAGACGGCCAAACCGCCAAAAAGGATGAAGAAGAACCAGTTGAAAAAACCCCAGGAGGAGGAGGAGGAAGAGGGAGCGCCATCCCCTCCCTTCTCCGGCTCCTTTCCCTTCCCTCCCTCTCCGCCACTACCACCACCATTCCCGCCTTGGTTGTTGGTGGAGCAGGCGAACTTGGTTGGCCACCTCATCTCGAGTTTTCCGTCTTTCCTGTCGTACTTTCTCGCAGTGGGGGTAGCGTCATCTTCCGAGACCTTTTGATCGCAGACCATCTCGAGCTCGAGCGACTGCTGTTTTCCAGCGTACATGTCTCCGGTGAATTCCAGCTTGAGCGAGGTCTCACCACCTTCGAGCTTGTCCCCCTGCTCTGCCTCGACCCTCATGCTCTTGTGGTCCCCAGAGGATTTGGGGAAGTCTCCGGCGACAGGGATGGCTTGGATTAGCATCTCCTTACCCTCCTTGATTGAGGAGATGAGGATGCAGACCCTAGTCCCCTTGGGACACTGGTCCGTCTCCGGTAGCTTTGAATCGATCTCCAACTCTTTGCAGAGGTTGATCTGGATCGAGGTCTTGGTCTCGGAAGGCGGGGTCGACTCCGTGTTGGAGGTGGTAAGGGGGAAGGGGATCTTGGAGAGGTCGTAGATGGGAGAGGAGGAGGAGGAGGAGGTTGTCACCTTGGAACAGTCAAAAGGGGAGAGCACATACTTTGACCAGGTCGGTTCGACCATCGCCAGGAGGACGAGGACGAGGAGTACGAAGGGGAGCGAGGTTGAAAGCAAAGGTTGTCTGACATGCCTTTGGGTCGTCGGACGTGACGAGGAAAGCCTGGATCCGTTCGGCCTCGACGTCAGGTTCTGACCGAAAGCGAAAACGTCACCTCGCTGCTCTTCCACCTCCCTTCCCTCCCTCGGTTTGGATCTGTTTCGGGTGTTATTTGGCATGTTTTCTCTCTCTCCCTCTCCTCCTCTTCACTCCTTTTCGTCTTGGCCCTTGAAGGGATGTTTCGAGAAGCTGAAATATGATGGGAATGGGTGGGTGGGTAATGTGCTGGTAGCCAAGGGATATGTGTACGAGAGAGTGTTTGTGATTGAGAGAAGGAGAGATAGGCCCTCGCAAGGGAAAAGTTTAATGGGCCAACCGCCATCCAACATCACTTTCCACATGGCCCATGCCATCAGAAACCAGATCATACGCGATCACCACGACGCCAGACTCGAGTGTGGAAGGGGTGGAAGAGGAAGGGAGCAATGCCTCCACTCCAACGTTTCATGGACACTCTTTCTCCCTCTCCGTCTCCCTCTGTCTACCTCTGGTACCTTCTCCCTCAGCTTTCCCTCCCAACCTCCCATTTTCACCCCTTCGCTCCGGACTCGTGTCTGAGCTGTGGACGCTTGCGTGTACCCGTCAGGTATCCTGGAATAGAGAGAGGGGGTTTATCTTTCTCCTCTTGTTCACCCTCCTTTCACCACCTTTCATCTACCCACGCTCCCTCGCGTTCGCCTTTCTACCCTCCCTTGCCACTCGACGACTCCTTCGCTCCCGGCTAGAATCCTTTGCTCTGCATTTGCTCTCCACCTTTCCCTGTCGTCTCAAGATTGGGTCCAACCTCGAAGGAGAGGCCTACTTCTGTGGTTGCCATGTCTGCCTCACAGTCCCTTATCCCCTACATACACCATGGTAAGTATTTTCTTTCTTCCCCCCCCCCCCCCCCCCCCCCCCCCCCCCCCCCCCCCCCCCCCCCCCTCCCCCCCCCCCCCCCCCGGTTATTTTTTTTTTTTTGCCCCCCCCCCCCCCCCCCTCTGATCTTACTTCTTTGCCACATCGCTCGCTCGCTTCCGCATTCTTGAAACTCAAATTTCCCCTTTTTCTGACGGAACTCATGCCGCCGCCACGATACCAACCCTCTCTCTCTCTCTCTATTCCCTCACTTTTACTTTTCATCCTCTTACCTCTTCTGATCTCCCCGTAGAGAGGCAGGAACCTGGCAGTATGCTGTGCGCGCAGCATGCCCTCAATGCTCTTCTACAAGGCAACTACTACGACCCATCTCAATTGGCGTTGGTAACGGATCATACCTTTCCTACCTACCTACCTGGCCTTCTCCTCCATCCCCCCCCCGCTCAACTTGATCTGATCTGACGCATGCGAATCCTCGCCCATCTCCTCATCTTTTCCTCTTGGCGTGACAAACCACAGTGATATTGCGAATGACTTGGACGTCAGGGAGCAATCCGAACTAGGCCTGAGCTCGACCGATGTGGCCAATCGCGAACGTTCCAGTCTCAACATGGACGATACCGGTTTCTTCAGCGTCACCGTTCTGGAAAAGGCTCTTCAGGTTTGGAGCTTGAGGTGAGAGATCTCTTGACCTAACCCCCTTTTTTCCGTTACCTATTCTTAGCAAGGATCCCTGAATCTCTGGGTCTAAGCAGTATTCTCTCATGCCATTTCCTCCTTTTTTCAAACATCACGCATGGTCTCAAAGCCTGACGAATTGGAGATCGGAGGAAATGAGAGATAGGCAGTCCTCACCCGAGAATGAAAGAGCCTTCGTCCTCAACTTGGAGAGTCACTGGTTCACCATCAGGGCTTTCGGCTCGAAGGGCAATTTCTGGTGAGCTCCTCCTCCTTCCTGTATGTGCTCCATCTCGCGCATTTTCCGGACTAAGCTGGATTTCCCATCACCTTCTCTTTCGCAGGTACAACCTGAACTCTTTCCTGCCTCAACCGAGCTGGGTCGGCAAAAATTACCTTGGCTCGTTACTTCATGCTGTGAGAAACTTCCCTACATGGCCTTTGGCCTTTCCTTTCTAATTCTCTGCTATGAATGCGGTCTCGTGCTAGTTGCTCACGATTCCCATCTCGCATTTTTCCCACCCTCCAGGCTGAGACGGAAGGCTACTCGGTCTTCGTAGTTCACCCAAGCCCTGGCTCAGTCGCTTCCGCACTCAACTCGTCGAGCGCCGACGAGATGGCCGACACGCTGCCTCCGCCCGGCACCACGTCCTCGGCGTCCGCCTCAGCCCCACTAGCAAGCCAGGGACTAAGACCAAACGCCACCAGCAGTCACTTTGCGTCCATCGCTGGCGTACGGGACGAAGAGGCCGAACTTGAGGCCGCCCTGAGAGCAAGCCTCGCCAACTCTCGGGCTCCTCCGTCAGCCTCCTCATCAACTTCGGGTCATTGGACTTCGACTTCTCTCACATCCTCCGCTGGCCAGAGAAGAGCCAGGAGTGGGAGCGGTGCAGAGTCTGTGAACGAAGAGGGCTTCGAGACCGATCAGGACATCGACTCCATCGCGCCGACAAGACAACGCGTAAAGAACGCCGTCTCGGGCCCTGCCTCGGCTGCAGTACCTGTATTCGCCTCGTCATCTTCCTCCTCTTCCGCCTCCTCTCCATCTGCAAATGTCTTCCAGGCCGTCCGCAATTCAAACAGGAACGTATCGACTCCGCCGAACCTGGTACTTCCTCAGGCGAGTGGCGGGAGGAGGAGGGCGAGCAGGATGACTGGTTCAGACGACGAGGACGAGCAACTGAGGAGAGCCATGGAGGCTAGTCTGGCAGCTTCTTCGTCATCCCCCTCGGTTCGAACTCAGAGCATTAGCAACGGTCCCAACGTCGTCAGATCCAGGAGGGGAGGAACCATCACGGCGTCCGGGAGCACATTGGAGAGCGCGATCCGTTTGGACTCGGATGAAGAAGAGACAGGCGGCGGAGCAAGACGGTTGAGGAACGACTTCAACCTGATCTACAACGACGAGGCCGACGACACGATAGAGGCGACCCCCTCGAGATCCCCCTTCCTCAACCCGTTGGCGATGGGTGCAGGGAGGGAGGATGACGACGTCGAGGAGATCGAGAGCGAGATCGAGGATGACCTCATCGACGACGAGCGCAGAGATCCTTTCAGCTTTCCGGGAGCCCCCGAGGCCAGCTCGTTGATAGGTCCGACCACGGATAGAGCCTACGACGACGAGGACGCCGAACTCCAAGCGGCCCTAGCAGCTTCGCTTGGGGACGAGTCTGCGGCGGCCGCCTTCGCAGCCTCGGCCTCGTCCAACTCGGCGGAGAGGAGGTCAGCCTGGGAGAGCTTTACGAAAAGCGAAAGGGAAAAGGAGAGCCCTACTCCCGCCGATGTCGATAAGATCTCAAAGATGAGGGAGGAGGCCAGGAGGAAGGAGCGAGAAGAGAGGGATAGGGAGGAGAGGATAGCCAGGGGCGAGAACGTCAGTCCCGTCGCCGAAGCAGGTGGACGCGACAGGACCAAGCAAAATGGTGGAGACGACGATGATGACGAGGAGGAGGAGGAGGAGGAGGAGGAGGGGGAGGAGCAAGTCAGCCCAGAAGAGATGAGGAGGAGGAGGCTGGCTCGTTTCGGTGGTTGAAGCTCGTCACTGTACTTGTCTCGGTTGACCTCTTTCCTTCTCGTCTTCTTCTTCCGTTCGCTTTCCTTTTCACTTTTATTTTCATACTGTTACCTCTCATCTGCGACGAAAGCAAGCGATAATCAACCTTTTCCCCTCCTTTCCCCACCCATGGATTTGATTGAGTCGGAACCTGTTCATCATCTTTTTCTGGGAAAGCGTGAGAGGCCCGTGATTCACCATCGGGTTGGCGTGCGGCTGAAGGTTTGGGGAGCTGCTGGGCGTACTGATATGTCCAAGACACCAAAACGACCGGGCGGGTTGGTCATGCTTTGTTTGTTTTCGTTGAGGGGATGAAGAAGAGGAAGGAGGGGAAGGCAAAGTGAAAAGGAGTTGAAAATAATAAAAAGAATGTAAGAGGGAAGAAAAAGAACGACGACTACAGGATTTGAACCTGTGCGTGCAAAGCACAATTGATAATCAACTTGAGGGAATCGCCTGAGCGTTCCATATTCGAATCAATCCCATTAGACCACTCTGGCAAGTCGCCTTCATGACCATGAAAGTTTATTTAGCATATATATACTCAAACAATATGTTCATCCAAGATGATCCGAACGATCAATCATTAACACCTCCCCCTCGGTTTTAGGTGGCGTGGCAACGTGTCTGGAACGGGAGGATGAGAAAAGGTAGCGGGAGGGAGGGGGGGGGGACTATGGAAAAGGTGGCTCCGAAAGGCAACCTCCTCGTCATCAGCTCTCGTCCGGGGATGGTAGCATCTGGCACCCCCCTTACTCCTTTCCCCCTATCTTTTCGAGGTTTTTCGAACCGACACCTAGGGCAAGGGTCTCCTCTCCTCCCGACTGCCTGTATCCGACAGAGCTCTTCTCCCTCTTGGCAACTTTCCACCTCCCTTCTCTCCTTGGCCAATGTGACGTGATAGGCTCAGTTTTTGTTTAAATTTTTTTCCAGCCTTTCTTGTCCTTTTTTCCCTTTTTTTTGTCGCAGGATGAAACGTAAAATAAACAGACGCGAATACATCTCCGAAGAAACCAAACTTGTTTGCGCCTTCAAAGGTGATCCGATCTCAGATTTGGCCTCATCTCGTCCATGACAAACCAATGCCAAAGATGGGATGAGACCATTCCGAAGAACATATCACCGCTCAAGTGTTCCTGTCATCTTGATCGGGGCCACCTCCGCATCGGCGAAGGAAGAAAGCACACTCCATAGCAGACGCCATCTTTCATTTGTTTGTGTTCTCAAAAAAAAAAAAACAAAATATATAAAAAAAGATCTGGTCAGTTCGGACATCGGAAGGCTGGAGCAGAGAAAATGTCCTCGCCCAGATTCACCAAGCCACAGCTGCATGGACTTTGGATGGAGTCCTCCGTTGCGGATAGCACAGTTCCGCTCACCTTTCTCCTCATCAGCGGACAATGTGGCCCAGGCTTCGTCAGTGCGCAGGCCTTAAACCCGTCGCGTTCTGATCTCGCAGCTGAAGGGAGATCGAGTTTGGATTATTTACAAAGGTACATTATATATGATAAATAGGTTACGGAAAACATGAAGGCAACTTGCCAGAGTGGTTATCGGGTCAGTTTCGAATTAGGTCATTTAGAGCATTACCACGAGTCGTTAGCTGATGTGCTTGCACGCACAGGTTCGAATCCTGTAGTTGTCGTTTCTTTTTTGGTTTTTGTTGTCTCCGCACTAATGGCAACACCTTTCTTTTGGACTGCACACGACAGAACCTCCACTTGACCCGAAGTCAGGCCAATGAAGTATTTGTTCCTTCCCCTCCACCCAAGCCCGGATGTCACTCGGCAGAGACGATCGTGATTAGAGTCACTGGTTGGTCAGTGAGAATAATCCAACCGATCTTAGTGGGCGCCTCTTTCCCTTCATGCGGGCCAACCTTGACCCAAGCAACTGCCCTCTCCTCTTGGTCCAAACATCACATAACCTGCCTGACCCGCCTTTCCTTCCTTGTCACCACCATCACTACCCCCATCAACCCATCGAACGTTACACACCTAATCACCTTACCCTCTTAATCTTGCTTTGTACTTAAAGGATCACCATCTCGCCCAAAATGCCAAAGACCGCAGGTTTGTATCTCTCCAGAGTCATGGGTCGAACCCTCTCCACAAGGTCCCTCCCCAGCGTCTTCCCCAGTTGGATACGGCTTCGTCAACCAGGCTCCTCCCCTGCTCTCTTGAGCTCTCCTGGCCCCGGTGAAGTGCTCGCAGCCATCCGAAACCCAGCATTTTCACACTCGCACACTCGCGTCTTCTCCTCCTCTCCCGTCCCACGCTTTCTCCTGACCTCTGTGAACCTGATGCCCCAAACTGCAGAGACCGCGAGCTACAGGTTCAACCAGTGAGCATGAATGAATCTCCCTCGTCGATAGACCGACAGGGCTGAACCCGAACGCTTTCGCTGCTGAACATGCTCCAAAAAGTTAAATTGACGAAACCAAAACTAAAACAAAACATCCCCCTCTGGACAGCACCATGATCCGTGTCAAAGATCCAAAGGTCTCTCTCGATTTTTACGAGAACGTCCTCGGAATGGACCTCATCGACACTCACAATGGGGGTGACTTTACTCTGTGAGCTTCACTTTTAAAGACCAGAGTCTGGCCCAACCTTTCGCGCAAAAGGATACGTTCCGAACTTGACTATGGGGACTACAACGCCCTTCTCTCTCCCGGTGCCACCGATCGCCTCCAAAGGTACTTCCTCGCCTACTCCCACCAGGATGGAAAGTCTCGCGGCGAGAGGGAGGCCATCCTCGAGCTCACTCACAACCATGGTACCGAGAATGACGCCAGCTTTGCCTAGTGAGCAGCACATGACTCATGGTCGACATCCGGGATGGATCTAGGGTATACTGACCACGAATCTGCATACATCTCGTCCTCCCTCCCTCACTCATCGAATCATTCCCCCACACACTCTTTCTATCCACCCCACCCCCTCTGCTTCTCACTCCTCACCCCTGCTCCCTTTTCCTTTCCCTTGCTTAGCCACAACGGCAACCAAGAGCCAAAGGGTTTTGGACACCTGGCAATCTCCGTCGACGACCTCGAGGCAGCCTGCGAGAGATTCGAAAAACTCGGAGTCAAGTTCCAGAAGAGGCTCAAGGACGGGAAAATGCACAACATTGCTTTTATCCTCGATCCAGGTTCGTTACCAAAGCGCAGTCATGGTACTGAACGGATTCACAAATTGAGAGCTAACGTGGATCGTGTTGTCACCCCTCCCTGGCCCCTTGCGCCCGACAGATAACTACTGGATCGAGGTCATCAGCACCAAGAGGCCACAGTGAGCCCAAGCGTTTGTTGTCTCAAAACCTGGCCCCTTTGCCTTTCGACCTTGGAAGAAAAAGGTTGACTCTGGAGGTCATACAGATTTGTCGAGTCTAATGCTGTCGGAACGACATCCTCACGCCTCTCGCCCTCCGCCGCATTCCCCCTTGTTCCTTCTTCTGTATCACTGTGCTCGATTCCGATGCAACCATTGCGTAAAAGACGGGCGAGGGTCTGATCGACCCTCGTATTAAATCCACCGCGACAAGGGTCGAACTTTTGCGATGTCTAGCGAACGAGTCAAGATGGTCAATTCAATCGCGCTACGAGGAAGCCGCATACACAGTGTCGATTCAGTGGGGGCGGGGCGATGCTCAATGCCCGATCCTGGCATCACAGGGCAAAGTATCGCCTCTACCGAGCTTTGAGAAGTAGTACCTCTCAACCATGCGTGTGGAGACGTGACGTTGGTATCACTATTGGGTTCAGATCGAGTTTACGCAGTTGCGTTTTTTTTCTTCTCTTTTCTCTCTTTTCTCTCTTTTCTCTTTTTTTTTCTTTCTTCGTTTCCCTTATTTTTTATTTTATTTTATTTTGTTTTGTTTGAGAGAGTAAAAGAGACATCAGCGACAGGAAAGGCCTCTCTGATCCAGATCTGGAAGGAAGAAGAGAACCATTCACGCCAAGGGTTCCGCAAGTTGCCGCGACTCGACGGCCTTGGGAGACAAGTCGCTCAAGCTCGGGTCCGTCCTGTTGCCAACCTCGTGTTGCCTTAACTTTTTTTTTTTTTTTTTTTTTTTTTCCCAGTTCAGCTTGAAATGAATCCAAGCTCAAGGCAAAAAAAACGGCCACGCGCATCTACCCCTCTGTTCTCCTTCCAATCGAATCGGTTTGCGAAAGAAAAATCGCCTGCTGGTTGATGCCGGCGAAGATGCTTCCTTCTTGTCGCGCATGTTGCTGGGTGTTTTGATGTTGGGATGGGGGGGAAAGATGTGGAAAATAATTTGCTAGCAGTGGCAACTTTTGGGCGGCGTTGCTTGAACTAGGAACTCTGTTGCCTTCCACAGTCGCGGGGCTACGGCCACGGGAGTTGCGTAGTTGCGTGTTGGAGGAGTGAGTCATCCTCCGTTGTTTTTCGACTTCTGCATAACACACACACGGTCGAGTCCCTTTGCAATTTGTAATGCCGTCGTATTCTACACACTGCATGCACACGATTTCTTTTGTTTTATTTTATTTAATTTTGGGGGGAGGGGCGCCACTGTCCGCTGAACCCTCGAAGGAAGAGAGCATGATACTGGATCCAAGGTAAGAGGAAAGTGCTTGGTCAAAGGAAGGGGGATGGCTGGTCAAGAGGGAAAGTGTTGTGGATGAGGTGGAGAGAGGACGTTCCCGGGAGGAAGGAAAGGAGATCTGGCTTGTGGCGTGGGAAGCGGTGATGGGTCTTGCGGAGAGAGAAAACGGATTCACAGAAGAAAAATAAAATAAAATAAACTAAAATGAAAGAAAGAAGAAGAGGAAAAACCCGCAGCGCCAACCCCTTCTTTGACTGTGTGACTGTTCACAACAGGCCGAAGTGGATGAGTCTGATCCGGGAAAACCTATCTCACCAGAGTGGGAGCGCAACTCACCGACATCGAGTCTGACCATCTTGACCCTCCCACCATCCCCTTCCCTCGTTCCACGGGGCCGTGCTCTTGCAACCTTTCTACCTCAAGCCGATCCTGGCTTACCGGTGTCCATTCTGATCCACAGATGCTGGGTGAAATGGATTGAAAAGAAAATGAGAGACGGAGACAGACTCTTGGCTTTTCTTGCCATTTCTTCCCCTTCTTCTCTTCCGCCCTGCCGTCTTTTTTTTTCTTCCTTTTCTTCTTCTTCTTCCATCCTTTCCCCCTTCCCAATCCTTTCGAACCACCTTCCGCAACTAGCAAGCTCAGTCTCCCTCCCTTGTCCACCTTCACAAGACGATGATTGGCGCCTGCCGTTGATTTTGCCGATGTGGATCGAGGGAGGGTGGGGGAGGGGGAAGTAATGCGGCTGAATCGTACAAGTCAGAAGAGAAGGAGATCTAATGGGACAGGTGTGTGTGCCACTGTTCATTCACATTAATGAATCGCACCGACACGGAGGAAGACCCAAATGAATGAACAAGGAAGTCTCTTTTTAAGAGTACGGATGATGATCATTTCAGTGGTATTGAGAAGGATTGGTTACCAACAATAAGCCTTCCGTCTCTCACCCACTCATCACAGTGAGTTGTAGCAACCAGATTCGTGGGATGCCTCTTACTTCTCTCCGTCCACATCTCCAAGAAGAGGAAGGAGGAGGAGGAGGAGGAGGAGGAGGAGGGGGAGAAATGACCGGCATCTAATTCATCCTTCCCGTGTATCGGATGAAGCTATTGAGGGCGGTCTTTTTGCCTGAGAGATTTTTCATTTCTGTTTTCTCGAGCCGCCCCTCTTTTCGTCAACCACCTTCCTTTCTGTTCCTTTCCCCTTCTACGGCTGGTCAGTGACCCGAAAGATTCCCCCCTCCTACAACAAAGAAAGAAAAGAGAAAAAGAAAGGGAAGGGGGAAAAGAAAAAGAAAAATAGGAAAAGTAGGAAGGGCCGAGGCAAAGAAGTAGGAGCAAAGCGGGCGGAAGGGGGGGGTCCTCAAATGAGGAGGGGGTTCAACAAGCGTCAATTCACCATGACTTGGCTTGTGGCTTGAGAGAGAAGGGAGAGTGCAAAGGAGATAGTGAGAGAGAGAAAGGAGGAGGGGGGGGGGTAGAAAGACTCTGTGATGAGTATTGATGTTTCTCCGATCCAACCCCCCTCCGTGTTCCTACTTGCTTGGGTTCGTGGATGTGCGTTGATTCAGATCATGACAGATTTCATTTTGCTGCTTTTTTGGATTCTTCTCCAAACATGCATCACCTCTCCCGCCCACATCTTTCGTCGTCACACTTCTTCTACCCATCCGCCGTCTTTTTCCCTTCACCGTGGGGAAGTCGAACGAACGACAACTTGGCAGGGGTTGCTATATAGTTGTACATGCGTAGTCGGTAGATGGAATAATCAAAGAAGAAAAACCCGAGTGATCTCTTCCACCTCTTCCCCCTCAGGTTGGTGAGCCAGCTTTCTTCGAAGAACCCCCACCCACAACTCCACCCCTTACGACAACATTACTTCTCACCCTGTCATCCTTCCAGATCAAGGACGGTCCATCTTTCGCTCGGAGATATCCAGTACCTGCAGCTCGAGCCCTCTTGTGACGTTGAGACTCTCTAGCATCTCTCTCTTTCTCTGCTTCACCTGACAACCGCCACACGTACAATCCCTCCGCTAAACTTGAGGGATCCTCTCTGACTTCCGGAGGTTGGCTTCGCATAATCATCCTCGTCCAAGGAATCCCTCGGGACGTCCCTACTTGAAGCGAGGAGGTAAGCGAGGGGAGGGGGAAAGGGGAGGTGACCAAAAAGAAAAGCGTGAGTGCATGCATGCAGATACATCCTCTGCAGTGCAAACTGAAGTGCATACAGTCCACATTCCATCCCTCAACTGTCAACCTACGATCGCGAACGGTCTTGTACCCTGCCCATTGCGCCCAGCTGCATCGACGATCAGAGCAACCTGCCCCCTTCCCCCCCTTCTCCTTTCTTCATCTCTATCATTAACCGACGAGGAAGGTGGTCCCCCAACCGTTCAGGAACAGGAAACGAGAAAAAAAGGTGAAGAAAAAAAGGGGAGGGGGATGAAGGGGGGGGGGGGGGGGTTGGAGATTCGGAGATTTCTTTTCTCTTCCACCGAATGTTTCCCTTTATCTCACTCCTTCATTCTCTCGGTTCCTGGGAACAGGAAACACACACGCTCCAGGGGTTAGGGAGGCTCAGCAGTTGTGCCTAAGCCTGTTTTGCATCGTCCTCTTTCGCTTTGCCCTTGTCAAGTTGACGACTGGAGGTGACATTGGGTTGTGGGAAGGTTCGCAATCCTTTTCCACGCCCCCTGTTCTCTCCATCTCCCTCGCCCTCTCCCTCTCCTCCCACCCAACCCTCTTTCGTTCTCTCCTTGTGTTTATTCCGCCGTCCGTCCAAACGATTCTCCAATTTATCTCACCTCGGCTACCTCTCACGCAACCTCGGGGGCACGCGTTTGTTTGATTTCCTTGCCCGTCCCCTCCGTTCTTTGGACTCTTACCAGATCAAGATTCCCTACCTGAGGGCAAGCTCTGAAGCAAGCTGGGTGAGTGTCTGTTCTGAGAACATACATTCTTCATCCCTCATTCTAGACCGATACTTGGATCTCGTTTCCGCTGAAGGTTCGGACAGAACGCACGCCCGAAGCGCCAAGGGGTTGCCGTCGTTTAGGCGAACTTCGATCTTTCGAGGGGTGAGAAAGGGCGGACCTCCTCCAATCATAGACGCGAGGGCGGGAGAGAGAAGGAGAGGCCGGGCCGAGCCTGCAATTCCCTTGACCTTGACCAAGGCTCGACTAACCCCTTCCCCCGCCTTCCTCCCCCACCCCAACTCCTGCCCACTCTCTCTTGCAAGAAAGCGAAAAACATCACAAGAGTGGGCATCAACTCCATCGGGCAGCGGCTGTCTAAGCTTCGAATTATCAACCCGGGCGACGTTACTTTCAACTGCAGGAACCAAACCCAACCAAGAATTTAAAGCTTGTCCAGATCCTGAAACCGTCATCGGGTTGTGTTGAGGTCACACCTGCCCCCTACACCTACACCCTCAGGAGCACGATTCGCGAAAGCTACAGGTGAGTCTGCAAGAGCCCTCTATGATCATCGGATGGAGTTATCGCATCAGCATTCTCTATCTAAGTCGCTGCCAGCGAGATCGAGAAGCAACAAGGACGATGACGGTGACGATGACGATAACGACGGATGGTCAGGAGGTAATCCTCTTTAAGGATAGATAGCATCCGCAGGGTTTAGTCGTCCGCAAGAATGAAGAAAAGAAAAGACCTGAACCCGAAAAGATGGGGAAAGGATGTCGGGTTGCAGGCCGGGGAGGTCCCGCGTAGCAAAGAACTTGGTTTTTTCTTACACTCAGTTGGACCGTTGGTTTATTTACATGCTAGGGGTAGAAAGAAAAAAAAGGGGGTGGCTTGGTGGAGGAAAAGGGGAAAAAATGGATGGAGGGGGAAGGGAAGGGGGTGGAGGTGATGCCCCCTTCCCAGGGTGAGACATGGACCGACGGACGTTCCTGGAAAACCGTTCGCGACTCTCTTCGCCATGAAGATTCGTTTTCTTGCGAAAGAAACTCGACCCGGTGTCAGAAAGCACACACAAACGGATCGGGAGCCCGCGAAGTGGATCGCGACACCTGAAACGGATTGGTGGCTGTCAAGAGAAGATACAATCTAGTCGTGAACGCTTCCTTGCAAAGAAGGCTCGCCATCTTGATGAGAGTTTCCTTCACGGGTTTGTTCTCCCTCCTTTTCTGGTCTTCATTTCCTTATTTGTTTACTTGCCTTCAACTTTCAATCTCTAAATTTTTTTAATTTTTTTTTTGATCGCTTTTCTTCCTTTTCGCGTTTCGTATCGCCCTTCCCCTTTCCTCTCTTCCTCTTCTCTCACTCCCACTCCTTCTCCCATTTCGCTTCGCCAGGTGTCTCACGTAGGAGGAAATCGTGGAAATCTTCTTTTCCCACACAACCCAGTCCTCCTACTAGTTCACCTTTCTCTTCCCCTTCACTTCTGATCGTGTCCCGTTTCCCATCCCTCTTCCTCCTCTCAAGGTGAGGTCGGGGACGGAGGAGCTGGAATCTCGGTTGAAGATCACTTTGATTAAGGGTCTCCACTCGAGGATGCAATCTTCATACCCCGAATCTTCGTGAAAGGAGGGGTCAGGTTCCGATGCTTGGTGGCTTTCTCTCTCTTTTTTTGTTTTTCCTTTCTTCATTTTTCCCTTTCCGCTTTAATGGGGGGCACGCGATGCCCACGCTCTGCGTCGATTTCCCACATTCGGGCATCCCATTCTTAGTGCTGTCAGGCTACCTGATCACGAGGATTGAATTCCAACTCCTCATCTTCTGGCCTCCGACGTCTCGTATCCTTCAAACACTCATAACTCCCAAGGCTGCTTCCAGCTCTGATTTTTTTCTCTTTCCTTCTCGCGGTTGGAGACACGCATTCACACTCGGGATGTCGAATTTCATCCTCTTTTGATTCTTTCCGCCCCCCAAAGTTGGACTGGGTGATACGGGGCTTTCCCTCTCTTTTACATCATTTGGAGGAAGACGGATCACAGAAGGATCCAACGCTCGGCGGTCTGCCGTGCTGATAGTCATGTTGTGAAGGTGGAAGGAAGGCGGGCCAAGTGGAAGTCTCTTTCTCAGGTTGCCAGGATGGAGGAACGAGTTGCAGCCTTCTTCCACCCTTTCTCTCCTTCCTCTTCTCTAAAAAGCGAGCCCAGACAGCTAGCTGAAACAAGGACCCACGCTGGGCTCGGCCCGATTGTCGATGATCGATCTTTCGCCTTTCCAGTTCATATATGGCATGCATTTGGGATTAACGAATAGCGAATGCTCTGACACCCAGTGGGGAAAGAGACGGAGGAAGATGAAACACGAGGGCAAGTCCTGAGGGTAGGTAGGGGAATCCAGACCCACCTCAGACCGCCCACCATGTCGGTCACTTCCAAGGCCTCTGATGACAAGTCGGGTCTTTGCACCCTCCTCTCCTCACCCATCTAAGTACATCGAGAGCTTTGATGCTTTGGAACATTTGGAGACAAGGTCGCCGTGGGTTTCCAGCGTTCGCAATGTCCCGACCTGCCCGTTTCGCTCTGATATTCAAACCTTGGCCGCTACAATGCCGTCTTGCTCTTTTCACTCTTTGTTTTATTTTTTTCTTTCACTTTTTTCTTCTCCTTTTGTCGCGCTTGGCCAAATGGGTGCGTGCCGGAGCGCCTGGTCGACAGGTGTTGGGTCGCCATGCGCCAACCTTGCTTTGATGTTAAAATCAAAGCTGGGACCTTTCGGCCTTGCATCGGATTCGTCTACTACGATGGTGAACTTTTCTTCTTTCGGGTTCGCCGCTGAAGGGGGACATGATTAAGATACGTGAAGATGACAAGTCTCTTTCCCAATTCCAAAGTCTGGGTTCGGGTTTCTGACAGGCTGGGTTGCAACCTTGGCTTAAAAGCTAAATCCCAGAATTCTAGACTCCGATATCCTTGGTCCCTTGATTAAATCCCACTTCCCCCCTCCTCCCCCCTTTTTTCCCACTCCTTTTTCCATCTCACCTTCAATCTCCGATCCCCAGCCTACCAGGATCGCAACGGCTCGAAAAGAAAAAAAAAAAAAAGAAAACTCACGGAAACGAAAAGGAAGAAGACGCACACACAAACACACACGTACACAAACGTACTCGCACGTACACACACCCCACGTACCCCCTTGAAGATAGTCAATCGAAATCACGCATCTTGGTCACCTTGCGAGGTGAGGGCTCTTTACCAAAAGCAATCCGATCGAATGGATGCATTCCCTTCACCATCAAAGTCACTCCACGAATCACATTAACAATCATAAACTTTGTCATCGGCATCAACCTGCCACGGTGATCCAAGGCCCATCAGACCAAGTCGACTTTCCGTGGGATCCTTGGCTTTCTCCTCCAAACCAGGTTAACGACAAGTTGTTCTAAGACGAGGAATCAACACTTGGCTTCCGTCGGGGTGAATCGCATATCCGTTCACCTTTGCACAGGATTCTTGAGGTTTGGAAAACCCTGGGTGATTCTTGTCCCAAATCTGAAGGTGAGTAGTCATCCGCACGGCCTGAAATCCACTCTATTACTACTCTTTCGTGTGAGCACCATGTATCCGCTCTTGCATGTGCATGATATCCTTTTTTCGCTTGTTTTGCTTTTTTGCCTTTTTCCTTTTGGGTTTCGGCGAGGTAGCAAGAATCGTGAGACCATGGTCCGAGTGCCGTCGCGTCCCTTCTTTCACCACGGACTCGCGACCCAGCCCAACACTCAGACGTGCCTCTTTCCGGCCCCCTTGGTTTCCTGCATGCAACCCTTCGCATGCATAATTTGTACTCACGACTCACAGTCATCGGGCAAAGTCCGTGGTGGTGACACAAGGAAGAGAAGGGGGGGGGGGGAGGAGGTTTTACGATTGGCGTCACATGCAACGAGGGTTTGGATGCAGCTTAGCTTGACCTCATCAAAGGGCCAACAAGTCCTAGCGAATCAACTTGAGGACAATAGTCTGTTCATGATTATTTTTCGAACTCAAGAGCATCGAACACAAGAGCATACCTTAGTGCTGGCCTTATTCTCGTGGTAGAGCTTAAAGATGCACTCACGATTAAACCCTTTTGCTTTTACCCATTCTTTGAAAGTGAAAAAGCTTGAGGGATGTTTTGAAGTTCTTCTGTCAGCGACCTTGCCTGAAACGCAGATTAAGAACCTTTGGTCGAAAGTTGAACTGGCTCCAACTCTAACACTTCGGAATTCTTTTCCCTTTCGTAAACCTTTCCAAACCCCCTTCCTTCCCACACCCCCCTTCCCTCCGGCAAAACAGGAAATCGATTCACGGTCAGTCGCTTCTCAATCAAGTCCGTCCGTGGTGAAACCCCGCCCGTCCTCTCCTCTCTCTCCTTTTCCTTTGCTCAGCTCCCAACCAAGGGGCAGTCAAGACAACGGCACGCTTGGACGTGAGGTCCTTCCGCAACCGGGCACAAATAGCGACAGCAGGAGATCGTGGTGGGGGGACTCGACTTACTTGTTGAAAGACCAAGGTTGAAACCTGCCAAGTCAGGCTTGGTCTTTCAACCCTTACCACACTCAACTCTAAAAGGACCAACCTGTGAGTTTTTCTTTTTCTTTTCCCTTCGTCGCTCGCTTTCCCGTCTTTCCCTCTTTTCTTTCTTTCTTTTTCCTTTTCGGTCAATCCAATTATGGATCTTGAATGAGGATCGTACGGTCAAATTGTTCTCCTTTTTTGAGCGAGCGCCTTTCTTCTTTGGAAGGATCTGCGGGACAGCTTGGCTTTTGGCATCCCTCCCCTTGTATACGGAAGCGCTCATCTGCAGGGAGGGAGGGAGGAGAAGGCTGACTCGTGCTTTCGAGTCAAAGAAAAGGTGTCAAAAGATGATTAAAAGTCGCACCCACCCGCTTCGAATTCAAGCAAGGAAGGGTCGAAATGGGTTTTTTTTGGACCAGGTACACGACAATCAACCACAGTCACGTCCCAGAGACCGAGTCCAAAAAACCACTCGACCTCCTCCTTCCCCCCCCCCCCCCCCCCCCCCCCCCCCCCCCCCCCCCCCCCCTCCTTGTTGCATGCACTAATCAGAATCACCAGAGACTTTTGATTCTTGTAGTCGATGCTCGTCACTGCCTCGTCAGGCACCCTCCCGAAAAACCAAACCGAAACGGTAGGAGAGATGGGACACAAGGGAAAGGGTGGTATACAAATCGGATTAATGAGACCAAACTCAGCCCTCCTTAGTCGCCTGCCTGTTCGCCCTCCCTCTCCCCTCTCCCCTCTCCCATCCTCCTTTTCCTTTGCCACTCCCCCTTCCTTCTACCAGATCCTCTTGCTAGGGTTTCGATTCGGAAGGGGATAGAAATCAAAAGGGGAAAGAGAGGAAGGAGAGAGAGAGAGAGAGAGAGAGAGAGAGAGAGAGAGAGAGTGGGAGTGTTCGAGCTGTCGGTTGAACGACGAGGACCAAGGCGCCTCCTCACCTGCATCTGCACCCACAGAAAGAACCCAAGTGCTGCTCCTCATTTTTCCACTTACTGTGCCCAAGCCGTCAAGCTTGACAACGGGAACAGGGCCTGAAAACTCTTCGTCGAAGTTGCTCACGTTTTCTTCCTGCTTCTTACATCGCCGCCGACTGACACTCCCCCACCCCTCTTCCTCTCCTCTCCTCTCTCTCCACCACTCCTTCTGTGTCTTGCTCGATCTGTCTCTCCTCCTTGCAACCCGACCTCCCTCCTCCCTCCTCCCCCCCCCCTCCCCCCTTTTTGCCGTCCGCCCCGTCTCCCCTTTTTTCTTTTTTTTTCTCTTTCCCTCGTGGCGTTCCTCGGACACATCTCAGCGAGACCCCAGGCCATTCGCCAAGTCGCAAAGCGGACCATTCTGTCTAACCTGGTGAACACTTGGTCGGACTTTGGCTTCCCTCGCTCGACCTTGAAGAAGCAGGATATCCGCATACACATACACCTACACCTGCACTGTATGTACTGCGCATACATCATTCCTGCACATTCAAGATTGTACATTTTACGCACGCTCGCACTGCATCTGCCCGGCCGCCACAAGGCTTTGCCTTTTCACCCACTCAAGCCTGGCTCCCCACGGTTTAATTTTTTCTTTTCCCTCTGCCCTCCTACCCTCCTACTTCCTGATCCCTGTCCCTGTCCTTGCAAATGCTGATGATAGTCGTTTGATCCGCCTGTCGGTCTCCCAGACCTGTCTCTTCTCTCTCCCTTTTCTGATTCACACCTACACATCTCTGATTTCCCTGTTCAGCCCGGAGTCCCGTCCTTCCCATCGATCAAACGCTAGCAAAGGTGAGTTGCATGACTGACCCAGAAGAGCCTGCCTCTCCGGTGGTCTTTTAGAGCCCTTCTCTTATAATAGTACAAGACCATTCCACAATCTGCTCCTCTCCAACCTTTTGGCCCTCCCCCCCTTTTTTTCCGACATTAAACCAGCCCCTGGAGCTATCGGCCTTCCTTCCCTCCCAACACTTCGCCATACCCATCACCCACCACCCTTCAACCTAGAGTCGCCAGCCAGCCATCGCGGACGGAGATTTTTTTTCTCGCCTCGTTGCGATCCTATACTTATTAGGGCACCATCGATCGTTTAACAACACAAGGAGGCAACTGAATCCTCCACCGCTTCCTAGACGTTGGGATTCTTGCGCTCGCCTTATCGATCTCTTCCAAGGGAAACCTTGGTCCGTCGAAGGTAGAAGACCATTCGAGCAAGGACCTTCTTTGAACAAAAAATTAGACTACACTCACTTTGCTCCATCTCCATCTCCATCTCCATCTCCATCGCCTTTCTCCTTCAATCGGTGCCAACTCCTCCTCCTTCCCTTCGAGTCGACTTGACGTCGGATTAGACCTTTGCCCTTCCCTGTAAGAGGAAAGAGTCTCCGGCTACCCCGACTTTCCTAACGATCGTGCTCGCTTCATCAGAGCATACGCACATATACCATCAGTCACAGGCACCCGTCACACGATGACCGAACACTTCTCCCGAGGCCTCTACTCGGAGCCCATCCTTCCCGATGGTCTCGGTGCATCGAGTGAGTCTCTCTTTACCGTTCAAGTCCCAATCTTCAGTTCACGACATGAAGCCTCTCAGAGACGCTGATAACGATCATCTTCTCTATCCTTTCCCTTTGCAACAGACATGACGGCTGTGGCAGAGTACTACGAGACCCACAGAATTCCGCAGAGGTTCAACCCGGGGATCGTGGTGGCATCGATAGCGGTCTCTGTTTTAGGCTCTTACGCGACATTACTCCTCCTCGGAAAGAGGACAAGTAACAAGGGCACCAAGAACGTTCTCCTTCTGGTGCTTGCTGCTACGACGATGGCCAGTGTCGGTATTTGGGGCATGGTGAGTTACTATCATGGCCAGTCACCATCGCTCGAGAGACTCCTCACTCACTCAGCTCCCCTCATTTTCAACTGGGCTTCGCTACAGCACTTCATCGGCATGCACATGAGCCTCCGACCCGTCGCTGGCGTGTCATGGTACATTAAAGTCAATGCCGGATTCACAGTTCTCAGTCTTTTCGTGCCGATCTTCGCCTTGATTCTTGCCTTCGTCTTCGTCGACTCGCAAGTGGCGTTCAATTTTGTCAGGGTCTCGCTCAGTGGTATCTTGGTCGGCCTCATCGTCAGTCTCATGCATTACTCTGCTTCCCTGAAAACCAACTTCGCCGTGATCTATTCGCCAGTCCAGCTCGTCATGTCGATCGTGGTGGCCTGCTTGGCCTCGACCATCGCGCTGGTGGCCTTCTTCAAGTTCAGGTCCCAATGGGAGGACAGTTGGTGGAAGCGTCTGCTCTGCTCCTCGATTCTCGCTGGCGGTGTCTCCGGGATGCACTACCTCGGTGTCTGGGGTACCAGTTACAAGGTCAAGATTGGAACCGTCACAGGTCAGAACGAACTCTCGCTTCTCACCGGGAAGCAGAGGAACAACGTTTTGGTCATCGCCATCGGTGTCATGTGCGTCGTGATCCTCTTCTTCTCCACCTTCATCGCCGTTTCGGATCTCTTGATCGTTCGCGACGCTCGCCGTCGAGCCAAAAAGGTGGTGGTATGCTCTGCCACTTTCGACAAGCAAGGGAGGCTCCTGGTCAAACCTGATGGCACGATGCCTCTGATGATCATCGAGACCGACGTCAACACTCGTGACATTCTCGAGGCCCTCGACAATCGTCAGCCGACCTTCCAGTGGCTTTACTCGCTTTCCTGGGACTGGCAAATCATCACACCGTGGCTCAAGGCCATCACGGCCCGTTTCCTTGCCGAGAGTCAAAAGGAAGCTCGGCAAGAAGCTCAGTGGAAGAAGAAGGGAAGGAAGATCATCGCTTCTGGACGAAGGAGTCTCGACATCTCTGAATCTCGGACGAAGGGACCCCAGTCGCTGGCGGATTTCCGCGACCGGTTCGTCGACGCCGCCAATCAGCTCTCCTCCGAGCTCGGCATTCCGTTTGAAGAGATTGGCGTCCTTTACGACCACGTACTCCCGACCGGGACCCGCAGCAAGACCACTCCACCGGTCACGGACAAGTACAGCCCGAGCAAGCAGTTCGCCGACGACGAGAGTTCGATCAACGGTCCAGTCCCAAGCATCTTTGGAGACGGCGATCAGCAAGAGGAGGGCGCCATGCTTTTCCTTGTTCGAGAACTTCCCGGCTCTTCCGCTGTCAGCACCGAGCGATTCCGTCAGCGTGGCTATCGCATGACCGAGACCCGCTTCCTGGCTGGTGTCTTGGCCGATCGTGTAGCCGTGAAGAAGGAGGAGATGGAGCCTCTTCTCGACTCTCTCAAGGTTTACGCAAAGCGTGGAACCCGCCCTGTGGTCCAGCCAGGTGGAGTCTACGCCGGACTTTTCGGTGTCCGGGCCTCCACCAGCAAAGAAGGTGGACTGGACGTCCTCGTTTACAACTTTGCTCGACACCAGATCCCAGCCTACCGTCTACCGGACGTCCAAACAATCACACCGGAGATGCGGAGTTTCCTTGGGACCTTGGACCAAGCGACGATGGAGGATGCCATGAAGATTTGCGAGAGAGAGTCGATACGATCTGGAGAGAGGCGAAAATACCTCCAGTCTGTCTCCTCCGTCAACGTCGTCGGTGGTCACGAGACCGATGCCGAGCAGGAGGCCATCGAGTTGATGATTCAATTCCAGACGGCGCTTTTCATCGCGCTGGACGCTCTTCACAACTCGGTTCGCTTCTACCCAAAGATTTGCCAGACAGCCCGCCTTAGTGCCGAAGTTTTGGAAGTCCCCTCGAGCCTGGATGATTCCACCCCGCCCGCAGAAATGATCCTGGTTCAGGCTGTTCTGCCCGAGGCTCGCACCCTTCCAACTTCCTACTCTGGCTCTGAGAGTGGCCACCTGATCTCCGACATCGTTCCGACCGACAAGCCAAGCTCCACCACTCCCTTCGTCTTCAGTCCTTACACCCTCTTCTCCAAGAGCCAGATGATGCTTTTGAGGGGCCGACAGGCTGACGACTTCGAGCACGAAGTTGTTCTCGAGATGCGGAGGAGGTACCCGTCTTCCCTGCAGCAGGAGGCCGAGGAAGGACGCTTCGAGGTGGAATACCCACTGAACCACAAGGAGTCCACCTTGTCCTCCGCAAATTATCGTGGAATGAACGCCAGTGATGACAGGATTGACGGGAGCAGTCGACACAGCGACGAGAAGGACCTCGTTCGGGACCAAATCCTGACAACCGGCAAATCTCAGAACTTCCCCTCGGTGAAGAAGTGGGCCTCGAAGCTGAGCAACGACCACCATCGAAGAGCTTCCAAGGATGACTCTGAAAAGTTTGTGGAAGTCTACGAGCATCCACAGGCAAGCGTTCTTGGCGTCGCAGCCGATGGCAGGGATCGTCGAGTCAGCACTCATTCTGCTCGATCCCGGGTTGCCAGCGCGAACGTGGACGACCACGAGATGCGGGAGATGGTTTCCAACGGTGTAGTTCCTGTCCTGAAGAGCGATGACCCGAGATCGTCAAGTCCAAATTCGCCGTCTTCTGTGATGACGAGGAGCAATTCTGGTGGTGGGTCCGACCAAACGAGCCCCTCTTCTGGTCTCGCCAACCTGTATGCCGCCCAGCGTCAGTCGCTGGTGGCAGGAGCGCTGCCCGCTCATGGATCCAGTCAGACAGGCGGAGCTTCGTTGGGCATCCGCAGATTCATCGCAGATGGTAACGATACGCACGGAAATGCTCCTGTCAATCAAGGAAGATTTGCTCAGCCGGCCGACGAGTCCATCGCTGAGGAATCCCATAGCCGTTCAGAGTCTAGATCGGGACAGAACGGACAGACTAGACGAGAGTCGGAGCCAATGTCTGAGGACACCAATGAGGTCGGAACGCTGCAGTCCCAGCTCACCGGAGCCAGTACAGAGAACGGAACCCTGAACGCCTCTTATGACTTTGGCACGACTGCAACCATGCCCCACCGCTCTCCAGAGTCTATGAACATCACGCTCGGCGGTGGACGCACCGGCCCAAGGCCGAGGACGACCGAGCATGGCGTTCCAGTCGCACCAAGGATGGGCAGCAGGCAAGGGCCAGTCTCTCCGTTTGACTCGGAACAGCAGAACGGGGTCGCATCTCCCAACCACCCCTACGGACTTGGCCAGAGGTCGCCTGTATCCCGACCGTCCACCGCCCCAAGCGGCGGGCGAAGAGAGGCCCAACCGCTCCGACCCAGAACCGCACACGCCAATGGCCTTCCCTCGCTCAGCCAAAGGCACCGTGCGAGCGCCAGGGTGGGTGGAAAGGAGCAGGACGAAGGTAGTTTGATGGCTAGGCTGCAAGCAGACGGGTGGTACGCCAGACAAATCCAGAGCCTTGAGAGGAGCCCTGCTGGAACGGCCTTGCTGGGGGTGGACTTTTGAATCCGACCTTGAGCCCTCCGCAAAGCTACGTTTTTACACCAAGATTTGAGACTCAACGTGCTGCTCGAAATCTCTCTCTCTCTCTCTCTCTCTCTCTCTCTCTCTCTCCCATCTACCTTGGGATCACTTCCTTTCGGCTCTATTCTTGCACCAAGGCTCACATCCACTCGTCAGATCCCTTGCTCCTTTTTTTAAAAATCTTTCCTTGATCGCTCAAGCACCTTTGGGTCAGAAACATCTCCCGCTGCCCAGACTCATCGTGTCCTTTTGACCTCACCAAGATGGTCGAAACGAAGGCGGCGGCGACCGCTCTAACATTCTCCATGAACACATTTCTGGCTTATCCCCC